>CM073121.1:5912334-6147338 GCA_037039145.1 Fundulus diaphanus | reverse complement strand
TCACTCCCCTGTCAGCATTTTACTGGGATATCCTTCTTGCACGCCCGCTGACAGGGGGAGACAAACGTGTCAATTGTCCCGGGCACAGGACAGTGGGGGGCCCAAAACTGACACTCTGACAAAAACTGACCATTTTAATGAAATCAAGCTGTAGTGTTTTGTAAAAAGCCGGTTAAATTCAGTGGAAACACAACAAATCTATCTAAGCACGTGAAAAACCATGAGCAAGAAAACGTCAAGCGACAGAATCGGAGAGAGGAGACGAAACTTCTCTCATTGCCCTGACAGACCCGGACCCACAGACTGACGTCACTGACTGAGGCGTTTCAGTCCTCCAGAGAACATCCAGGTAGATAAGAGTGGTCATCTTCAGCAGCACTTCATGCTAACTTTCAAAGTAGATATTATCTATGTAATGTAATTAAGACTTTGAAAGAACCCAGTACATATATCCTTTTAAAAAGTGTTATTTAAGTAAGATAACATTAGCTAATCCTTAATTTATCCCACGACGGGGAAATTTATAGGATTAAAGCAACAGGCAGGTGCACACAACACAGAGAAAATTACATAAGGATTGAAAGATATAAGAGGTGTATTAGGAAAAAAACACGGAAATTATTATATTATTATTATTTTTTTATTAGTAGTATTTAATTGTAATAATAAAATAAAAATCACAAAACCCAAAACGTCAACAGTTTCATGATACATCAAGCTTAAATGTCAAAAGTATTGGTATCGTATCGATATTGCCGATACTCACCCTGTATTTACTTTGGATCATATCGATTAAAAATTCCCTGTATTGCACACCTCTAGCGGGGAGCTGGGGGGGGGGACCCAGCGTGTGTTTGAGGAGGAGACAGAAAGAGCCATCCCTAGCGATAACAGAGACAGTGCAGGTGGAGAGGCTTACTGCCCGATTGGATAGTCTGAGCATAGTCGCTCAGAGATGGATCACACCGTTAATTTCAATGATCCCGCGTTATGGCCAACAAAACTGACTGATTCTGATCAAATGAATGTTGTGCGTTTAAATGGCAAAAAGGAAGCCTTTCTCAGAGATATCAGAGGGCAGAGAATTCCCAAAGTATCTAACATATTCTACCTCCTGCAATGGAAGGCAAAAAAATGTTAGGGACTGGCTAATAATAATAACTAGAAAATTTCTGAAGAAATTTAAGAAGGCGCCCGCCATATGTATGTGCTGAAAAGGAAAATGTAAGCTCTTCAGAAAGAATGCTGCTCATTTCAAATATGTTTGCTCCCTTAAAAATCATTTGGTTTTTAAGGGAGTTTGGTCCATATTGACATGATGGCATCACACAGTTGCCGCAGATTTGTCGGCTGCACATCCATGATGCGAATCTCCCGTTCCACCACATCCCAAAGATGCTCTATTGGATTGAGATCTGGTGACTGTGGAGGCCATTTGAGTACAGCGAACTCATTGTCATGTTCAAGAAACCAGTCTGAGATGATTCCAGCTTTATGACATGGCGAATTATCCTGCTGAAAGTAGCCATCATGGGTTGGGTACATTGTGGTCATAAAGGGATGGACATGGTCAGCAACAATACTCAGGTAGGCTGTGGCGTTGCAACGATGCTCAATTGGTACCAAGGGGCCCAAAGAGTGCCAAGAAAATATTCCCCACACCATGACACCAGCACCACCAGCCTGAACCGTTGATACAAGGCAGGATGGATCCATGCTTTCATGTTGTAGACGCCAAATTCTGACCCTACCATCCGACTGTCACAGCAGAAATCGAGACTCATCAGACCAGGCAACGTTTTTCCAATCTTCTATTGTCCAATTTCGATGAGCTTGTGCAAATTGTAGCCTCAGTTTCCTGTTCTTAGCTGAAAGGAGTGGCACCCGCTGTGGTCTTCTGCTGCTGTAGCCCATCTGCCTCAAAGTTCGACGTACTGTGCGTTCAGAGATGCTCTTCTGCCCACCTTGGTTGTAACGGGTGGTTATTTGAGTCACTTTTGCCCTTCTATCAGCTCGAACCAGTCTGGCCATTCTCCTCTGACCTCTGGCATCAACAAGGCATTTCCACCCACAGAACTGCCGCTCACTGGATGTTTTTTCTTTTTCGGACCATTCTCTGTAAACCCTAGAGATGGTTGTGCGTGAAAATCCCAGTACATTAGCAGTTTCTGAAATACTCAGACCAGCCCTTCTGGCACCAACAATCATGCCACGTTCAAAGTCACTCAAATCACCTTTCTTCCCCATACTGATGCTCGGTTTGAACTGCAGGAGATTCTCTTGACCATGTCTACATGCCTAAATGCACTGAGTTGCCGCCATGTGATTGGTTGCTTAGAAATTAAGTGTTAACGAGCAGTTGGACAGGTGTACCTAATAAAGTGGCCGGTGAGTGTATATGTATATATACATACATACACAGGGTGCGATTTGCTGGGGGGGATGGGGGGGGGATTTTCCCCCCCTCTGGTTGTGACGTCCCCCCCTCTGGTCATTCGTGTTTTATCCCTGGGGGGGATACATTCCTCCCCCTTCTGATCTGAATAAGTAATATTATCAGGGGTTTAATGTTCTCCGTTGCTGTGAGGGACTTTCGTAATTTGGAAAATGAGCGCAAAATGTTCAGTGTAAACTTTTTATTCAAGATTTTAAACAGAAGCTGCGCTTAACCAATGAAATCTGGCAGAGGTAGGACATTAGCAAATCAGAAGGAGAGTAGGGCGGGTCTTTGCAAAGCGGAAATCTACCAGTCTGAGGTTCACCTGCTAGCTAACCATTATTAATAAAACTTTGATTCATTAATACAACTTTTGAAACTTTTTTTGCAAATCGCACACTGTATATATATATTTATTTATTGGGGATGGAACGGTTTATGAAAACCGTCCAAACCGTTCGGTTCGACTGTCTCGGTTCGATTCGCGTGTGTTGCGTTCGGTTCATGCGCTGCTCCTTTTTCTCATAGGCGAAGCGTGTAAACTCCAGAGCAGAAGGTGGCAGCACTGCACCCAAAGCCAACCACCAGTAGTAAACAAGAAGAGGAAGCGAAGCAGCGTAGCCGGGTGTAGCAGAAAAAAATAAGTTGTTGTGGAAAATTGTATGGGTATGACGAGTGGGAAAGAACAGGAGTTGGAAGATGCGCCAGCAGCACTTTATAGGTCTGCTGTATGGGACCACTTTGAATTTAGAGTGACCTACGATGACGGCGGGAAGAAAGTTGTGGATAAAAGTGCAACAGTGTGCAAGCATTGTGCAACACGTGTTGTTTATGCTAACAGCAACACGACCAACTTGTCAGCTCACCTGCGGAGACATCATCCCAGTGAGACAGTTGGCAGCGCAAGGAGGAGAGGGAAAGAGTCGACAGGACAACTTAAACTCCCCGCAGCTTTTAAACAGTCATACGGTGACGAGTCAGAAAGGGCGAAATGCCTAACTAAAGGAGTGGGATATTTCATCGCCAAAGATATGCAGCCTTATTCCGTAGTGGAGGGTGCGGGATTCCGTTCTATGATTAAAGCACTGGAGCCACGATATAAAATCCCCTCCCGCAAACACTTCAGCAACATGGTAATTCCCGCACTTTATGAAGAGACCCGACAAAGAGTTGTCTGAGACAGCCTCTGTAGCGCTAACTAGTGATGGATGGACCTCCAGGGCTACTGAAAGTTTCCTGGCTGTGACTGTCCATTACATTACCTCAGAATGGGAGATGAAAAGCTCCGTTTTACAGACACGCCCCCTTTATGAGAGCCATACTAGCGAGCATCTCTCTGAAGCACTGACAGAAGCAGTGACAGAATGGAAGTTGCACAGGGGCAGTTGCAAAATCCCTGTTACTACAGACAATGCAAAAAATATGGTGAATGCAGTAAATGCAACAGCTGGACTGGGGCCACAAATTGGCTGCTTTGCACATACTGTTAATCTTGCAGCCAAGAATGCAGTCTCAAGAAGTCAGGTATCCCGGCTCCTGGGGAAGATGAGGAAAGTGGTGACATTTTTCCATCGGAGCACAACAGCCACCCACGCCCTTAAAACCAAACAGGAGATGCTGCAATTGCCACTTCACAAACTAATACATGATGTCCCAACCCGTTGGAACACAACATATGACATGCTGGAGCGTTATTTGGAGCAGCAGGCTTCCATCTATTCTGCTCTGATGGAAAAGGATGTTAAGAAAAATGTCAAAGACATTGCTGTTTTTTGACTGACACTGAGACAAGACTGGCAGAGGATCTAACCAAGATTTTCAAACCTCTGAAGAATGTAACAACGCTCATGAGCACGGAAACATCCCCTTCAGTGTCCATGATCATCCCTCTGCAGAAGATGATACTCAAATCCTTGACACCCAGTGAAGAGGACAGCCCCACCATCAAAGATGCTAAGGCAGCCATCACTAAAAACTTGGAAGACAGATACAGGGACCCTGATCTTCAGGACTATCTGCACAGAAGCACAGCCCTGGATCCAAGATTTAAGTCCCTGCCATACTTGGAAGAAGACTGTATTCATAAAATCTACAGTGCTGTCACTAGAGAGATCATGGAAATTGAAGAGCAGGTATTGTTTTTTTAAATTCCGTAATTAGTACTAAATTTAATATACACACACACATATATACATATATATATATACACACATATATACATATATATATATACACATATATATACACATATATATACACACATATATACATATATATATATATACACATATATATACACATACATATACATATATATACATATATATATATATATATATACATATACATATATATACATATATATATATATATATATATATATATACATATATATACATATATATATATATATATATATATATATACATATATATATATATATATATATATATATATATATATATATATATATATACACTCACACACACACACACATAAATACACACACTCACACATAAATACACACACACACACACACACACACACACACACATATATATACATATATATATATATACATATATATATATATATATACATATATATATATATATATATATATATATATATATATATATATATATATATATATATATATATATACACTCCTGATCAAAATCTTAAGACCAGTCAAAAAATTGCAAGAATTTGCATTTTGCACTATTGGATCTTAAGAAGATTCTAAGTAGAGCTTCACAATGTTAAAAGGACAAATCAGTGCAAGAGACAAGAACATTTGAGCAGGGAATTGTCTGAAAACTGCATTTATACTCAAACATGATTTTTTCAGCTGATCAAAAGTTTAAGACCATAGTCTTTAAAAGCCAAAAGCTGTGCAATCATCTGGATTCCATGTCATTCTCTGTGAAGTCTTTACACTGTCAAGACCTCCTGATGGCAAAAGCAAAAAAGCTCACTGACTTTGAACGTGGTAGGATTGTTGAGCTGCATAAGCAAGGCCTCTCACAACGTGCCATCGCTGCTGAGGTTGGACGCAGTAAGACAGTCATTTTGCATTTTTTAAATGATCCTGAGGGTTATGGAACAAAAAAGTCAAGTGGTAGACCCCAAAAAATTTCACCAGCTCTGAGCCACAGGATCCGATTGGCTGTCCGTCAAGACACGGGACGATCCTCTACCCAAATTAAGGCCATTACTGGTGCTGACTGCAGCCCAATAACCATCAGACGGCATCTGCGAGAGAAGGGCTTCAGAAACAAAAAACGTCTTCAAAGGCCACGTCTTCTTCAACGCCACAGAACTGCCCGTTTGGACTTTGCAAGGATGCACCAAACATGGGACATTGAAAGGTGGAAGAAAGTTGTATTCTCTGATGAGAAAAAATTTAACCTTGATGGTCCTGATGGCTTCCAACGTTACTGGCATGACAGGGAGATCCCACCTGAGATGTTTTCTACACGGCACAGTGGTGGGGGCGCCATCATGATTTGGGGTGCGTTTTCCTTCAATGGAACAATGGAGCTTCAGGTTGTGCAGGGGCGTCAAACAGCAGCTGGCTATGTGGAGATGTTGCAGCGGGCATCCCTCATGACTGAGGGCCCTCGTCTGTGTGGTAATGATTGGGTTTTTCAACAGGACAATGCTGCAGTTCACAATGCCCGCCTGACAAAGGAGTTCTTCCAAGAGAATAACATCACTCTTTTGGACCATCCTGCATGTTCCCCGGATCTAAACCCAATTGAGAACATTTGGGGATGGATGGCAAGGGAAGTTTACAAAAATGGACATCAGTTCCAGACAATGGATGCCCTTCGTGAAGCCATCTTCAACACTTGGAGCAACGTTCCCACTAGCCTCCTGGAAACACTGGCATCGAGCATGCCTAAACGATTGTTTGAAGTCATCAACAAGAATGGTGGAGCTACTCATTACTGAGTCCTTTTTTTTGACATTTTGATTTCTGTTTTGGGGGGTTTTCGGGGTTTTTTGAGCTATGGTCTTAAACTTTTGATCAGCTGAAAAAATCATGTTTGAGTATAAATGCGGTTTTCAGACAATTCCCTGCTCAAATGTTCTTGTCTCTTGCACTGATTTGTCCTTTTAACATTGTGAAGCTCTACTTAGAACCTTCTTAAGATCCAATAGTGCAAAATGCAAATTCTTGCAATTTTTTGACTGGTCTTAAGATTTTGATCAGGAGTGTATATATATATATATATATATATATATATATATATATATATATATGGGTTGGACAATGAAACTGAAACACCTCTCATTTTAGTGTGGGAGGTTTCATGGCTAAATTGGACCAGCCTGGTGGCCAATCTTCATTAATTGCACATTGAACCAATAAGAGCAGAGTGTGAAGGTCCAATTAGCAGGGTAAGAGAACAGTTTTGCTCAAAATATTGCAATGCACACAACATTGGCAACAGTGCTACCCACTGCGGCCCTATATATATATATATATATATATATATATATATATATATATATATATATATATATATATATATACACACACACACAACCTAAGGATAGCAGTTTAACTTATGAATATGAAGCTTCATGCATGCTAAGTATGAGGGATTGCTGCAAAGCCATCAACAATGCAGACGACTGTCCACTGTGGCTCTACGCTCTTTCAGGAGGAGTGAATGCTGCTTGGAGAGACTTGATGCAACCTGCTGGGTTTCCTTAGAGAGGAAACGTTCTGACCAACCTGTCTGGTCAGCACATATAACAATTGGCTGCAGTGTTTGAAATCAATAAAACTTTTAATGTGAAGTCCAAATATTTTTTAAACATCCTATTCTAATATAATTGTAATATATATATATATTTTGAAAATCCTCATATACTGTTCTTTTTTTTTAAAGCGACATCTTGTTTTCTTAATATGGTTCTTGGCTGAATTAAAATATCATTAGATCTGATCATTTTGGCAGTAACTTTATTCTGTGTTCATTTGATCACACTTGGAATCAGCTTTATATAATCCATTCATGCGGGTCTATCCACACAAAAAAAAGAACAAGTAGATAGCTGTGATGGACTCAGGAAGGTGGGTTTTTAGTTTCAGCAGACACACATGCAACAATCTAATGACATAAAGCTAATACTTTCGTGACACATCTGGAGATGACCACAGAGCCGTTTACTTTATCAGAACGTGTTATACTGAGTGATCAGACTAGTTTTAACCGACATAGCAATCCCTTACGATCGTACTAACAAGTGTTACGTTTTCAATTTTAACCCATTAACAACGATAATGTAACGGCACTATTCCTATATTTCGCTAAGAGAAATAAAACATCTTGATTTTCACGCCGAATTGGCTGGAAATGAGGCCGAGTTTACTGCGTTCAGCAAGCTGAATGCGCGCTCCCGATGCAGGGGATACAAATCCTGGCGGGGATACCTAGTTTGGCACGACAACTGTCGCCAGCTTACCTCAAGTTCTTTCTGTAAAACTGGCAGACCGTAGTAGTCATGTTTCCTCAGCCATGTCTTTCTCCAAATACGTCGTCGCAGTGCGTTTCTCTCCGGTAATGTTTACAGTAGCCATCGACACTTCCGTCTTCTCCTTCTTCATCTTCTTCTTCTTCTTCTACAGTATGAGCACTCCGGTGGCGTCCGAGCGTTGCGCCGTACACAGATCGTGAGCGGTGAACTTTTAAACCCGCGGTTCCGTCGCACAGTTTGAGATGTATATAAGCACCACGACTGAAAAACTCGTACAGTGTATGCCCGGCTTAACACACTTACCATAACAGCTCCGCATCACCGTTTATGACAACGAACTTCCACTTCTTCTTCTGTTTTAAAAGTGATGCGCCCTTCTTCTTCTTCGTGTTTTAATGGGTACTGACCACATCCAAAAGGATCATTACCGCCCCTCTAGGTGTGCGCTCGGTTCCTCATCTTTATATTATCAGCAGCGCAACCAGCTACCGTAACACCTGTTAAATGTATCACTGTTATAGTTCCGAAGGTCCAGTAACTCATGTGTGCTATAGCGCAGCAACACGGTGCAGTTTTGAAAGAAAAGATACCCAGTGTGGTGTTAGCTTTAGCCTAGCACGCACCCCCCTCCGCGGTTCACAGGCTTTGTTTATGTTTCGGTCGCCAGCTGAGTTGCACTTCCGCCCGGCTGGGAGAAGTCGGCAGGATCCAGTGTTCTGGAGATCTCTAGGATGACGGGAATATCGGCGATAATAAATGTATCACTGTTATTGCTCTGAAGGTCCAGAATTTCATGTGTGCTATTGCGCAGCAACGCGGTGCAGTTTTGGAAGAAAAAGTCCGGTGAAAAATAGATTAAAAAAAACTTCAGGAAAACTGTTGTTTTTTGATGTGAGACGGTGCAAATCTGAAAAGTCCATATTGCGCCTGCTAATGAGCAGTAGTTCTTGCTGTTGCAATTTTTTTCATCATTCATTTATATCAGTTGTTCAAATTATTTATTTGTTACTTGTATATATATATATATATATATATATATATATATATATATATATATATATATATATATTGGGTACCCCCAGCGGGTTGCGAACCTGCGACCTTTGGTGCACCAGCCCAACACCTAAACCACTGTACCAAAAAATAGTGTCATGCTGAGCGCTGCATTATGGTGAGGTCAACTGTGTCTAGGAAGTGGTTTTAAGAAGTGGTTTTTGGTTAATTTTGTCGCCAGGGTAACTGGAAATGGCGTCAAGTACAAAAAGCCCGCTTCACGGTGTCGAGACGAACGTTTTGATATATAGTTTGTGGGGGTACGGCCTACGATTCGGGCTGTATTAACGGTGACGGAAGAAAAATAAGGAATAATAATAAAGAACCCCTTATTAGGTGGGTAGTATAAGGCCTCCGCCATGCATTTTCAATGCATAGGCGGGCGCCTAATAAATAAGACCATAGTGTAGCTGCAGTGCTTGCTGTTCTCTTAGGAAGAAAAGATCAACTAGTGCACTAAATTCAATAGATGGGTTGAAAATATCCAATATAAAATACAGAGATTTCCAAGGCATGAAGTATACAGTTAAGTTGACTTTTTTTTGGTGTGTGTGTGTGTGGGGGGGGGGTGGCGTCAGGTGTAGCATAGCAAAGCTGTCAGCTGGCCTGCCTGCTTGTATAAAGCATGTATTTAACAAAATGACCGACGTGAAATGGAGAACCAAAAACTGAAAGAAAAAAAAACGAACAGCATCTGTCAGTTCTGCTCTGATCAATGCACGTGTCTTGGTGATTTACGCACCAGCCTGAAAAGTGAGAAGCGCTGCAGCAATCAACACGAGGAGATGGCATCACACAAGGAAACTTGTAGATGACCATAGGCTATTAAAAGGATCATGCAATACAAAAAAATCATTCTCACCTCTTGTATATATATTCTTCGTAATTTCTCCACTTTTTACTCATGCTTATCCAACATTATCCTATTATTTATCCCCAATGAAGTGAGCTGCCTTTAACCTGTCGGGCTGCTGAAACCAATTAATTTCCGTCTATCTTCCGTCTATGGGAATGATGAAGTTTATCTTATTATAATTGCATGATTGTTAAAGAAGTTTATGTGCTCATTTCCTCCACTGTTTAGGCAGTGGAAAAACCTCTGGGTTTCCACCATATTCCCTGCTTAAGACACACTTAGGCTCGCTAAAAGTCCTCCTCACTACTCCTAACATTTTTTCTCTTTTGGAGCTCTCTTGAGGCCTAAGATGATTAGTGCATAATTTGTCTTACCGAAGTAAAATTCTGAGAAAAATCTTAGAATTCAGGAAATTTTTTAAGAGCTTTTTAAGTGCTACTTTTAGTCTTAGGAATTTTGTGAATACGAGCACTGACCTTCAATACAGGTTTTAGCCAATTACATGTACTTTTCTTGTTATATTAAACCTGATAAAACAATCTTTCACAGAGCTGTCAAATACAACTGTGATAAAATACACATACCTTAATAAAAGAACGCAGACTGCAACCAAAGAATACGCGAAAATGGTCCCAACTGAGCTCAAATCTACCAGTGCCTTTAGGTCAAACAAAAGCACCATGAATGCTGCCAAAAAATAAAAAAGTGCAATTGATTAAACAAAAATATTTAACTTACTCAAAGGAATTAACAATGTTGATCTAATCTAAGGTCAAATGTCACTCAGTGGGTAGAATAATTGTGACACGCCACGGGAAAACCAGGAAAAAGTGTGCAGAGCACAAATGGAGATAACAGAGAAAATATTTTTGTTTTTTTGCAACATGTTCTTGGTGAAGGTCTGAAGTAATCACTCAACGCTTTAAATGACAGCTTCAGAGGCTTTAAAACAGTAAACATTGTGTTTAAAATCGGCCTGTTTCAGCCTAAATCACACCATCTGCATCCCAGGGAGGGAAACATTTTTAATTTGACAGGCCACAGCAAAACCAGGAACAAGTCTCCCCGTTTTGAGTTTTTTCACTCTTTCAGAAGCTTTCCAATGATGGCAAAGAACTGAAAAAGACATGACCATTTCAATGTTGGTACCCTGCAAAGAAGATTAAGAAGATTAGTGAGAAAACAGGCCTCAAAGTTTCTTTAGAATCACCTTCAGCCAGGGGTTGTTAACAAAAGCTGTTCATTTGAATTACTTTGCATACCTTACAGCAACACCACCCATCCCTTCAATGCCTGTCAATAGAGGGTCCAGATCCACTCACTGCACTATTTTGTTCATGTAAAGATAATTTACAGCTCTGCATTACAATATTTGTGTTAGATCTGTGCATTGAGCAAACATCTTTCAGCTGTCCAAAAAAATTACAACACATACAAGCAAAAAACAAAGTAAAAAAACTTAAACAGTTATCATTTACAAAATTGGTTAATGTTAAACAGTTTAAGATTTTTATGCAGTTTTTTGTCTGCAAGTTGCATCATGCACTATTGTTGCTTTTTAATTGCTCGTTCTATTTATGGTTTTTATGGGCCCTTGTTAAATTAACATTTCTCATTGCCATTATAATACAAATAAATCCAATGAAAAATCATTCTAGGTATAGCAGCAATCAGCCATACAAAAGAAGAGATTAGCATTTCTAGCTGAAAGACCACAGTTTAGGTGTTTCTGCTGATTATGCAGGTATGAATAGAGATGTTCACACCTATACACCACATTTCTCATACTATTTAGCTAAGCATACGGTGAAAATGTGAAATATAATATATGTCTTGTTACATTAAAAACACTTACAATAATCTACCTCTTAAATCATGTTTGGATATTAAAAGTTAAAGGTTGAATGATACACAGCTTTAATTTTTTATACTTCTGTTAGGGATTATGAGATGACTGGACTGGACTGCGAAAGACAGTTACCATGGAAAAATACAGATAGACAACAGACTCTGGAGACAGAAAATCTGACATACTTAGATTGGACTGGAATGACTCATTAGGGGAAGATGTGTCAGGTAGGACACGTCTACATTATAGTATAATCTTCTCCACCAATATGATGAGTGGAACACTGACATCATACTGTGCACGCCCTGAACTGGTGTACACAACTGGTCCTACTTAATGTCTGTGTGAGGGATGAACGGGGCTCTCTCGCGCGTCGGGAAATCTGCCCGTTGCGTTGTTGTGTAGGAGAGTCCAGTACTGAAGCTGTAAACATCCCTCTGCCTTTTAGATTAAATATGTTAAAATATAGTGTTGGTTTCAAGAGTCTATTATTATAGAAGTCTACAATAGAAACACCACATTATTCAGGAAAAGAACCTGGGGTGACCGCAGCAAGGTGAATAACAAATGGTGCTTCCATTTTTTGAGAAGGTCCACAGAGGGAGATGACATCACAGCAGCTGCAAAGAAGATAAGGGGAGATTTCCTTTTTTAAATCTCTGGGGGCTGTGATGTCAGATCCTATGTGAGCAGAAGAATGTCTCAGCATAATTGTTTTCAAATGGGTCGATAAGAAGTAAAAGTTGCGCATGACTACAACGGTTTAACAGTCCTAGGAGCCTAGCACCAGCTCCTAGCACCAGCTCCTGAAAAGTACTTATATATATTTCTGGTCATGGTTCAGTTTTGGCCTGGCTATCTCCCTTTGTTATTTTTCAGCACCTCCTCCTCTCACACAGCTCAGCCTCCACTCCCTCAGCAATCAGTCACACCTGTTAGGCACTAATCAGTCAGTACTCACTTCACCTGCCAGCCTCTCTATATAAGCTTCCTTCAGTTTGCTCCTCGTCGCCGGCTCGTCTTCAGTCTCTACCAACACCACGCCTGTCAAGTCCTGTTCTCATCCGTCTCCACTCACGCCATGTCTGTCAGCCTAGTTTGCTCCCTGCTTAGTTGCTGGATCTCCTGCTACCCCTGTGCGCCAAGTAAGGTCTCTGCTAGCTGCTGGATTTCCTGCTGCCCCAGTGCTCCAAATTTGCTCCTTGCTTGTTGCTGGATCACATGCTACCTCTGTGCTCCAAGTAAGCTCTCCGCTTTGCTTATGGTTCTCCTGCTACCTCTGCACCTCCAGTTCGACAGTAACCCCGCATCTCCAAGAACTCCCCCTCACTGCACCTCTGGTTCGCCAACAGTCCTGCATCTCCAAGAACTCTCTTACTCTGGCTCTCTGGTTCGACGGCAGCTCTGCTTCTTAAGAACTCTCTCTCACTGCATCTCTGATTCGAAAGTTGTCCTAGCTCCTCCTTGTACTCGTCATGAGATCCAGCTCTGAGTTCTCCAGTCTCTTCCAGTCAGCCTGCTCCTGCACCCATCATCTCCTGTCCGGTAACTAACTCTGGTCATCTCATCCACAACTCAGTACTTTCAATAAACTGCAAAAGAACAAGCTCTGTGTGTGCGTGCTCTGTCCGGGATCACGAAGACAAATCATGACATATATATTAGGGTTGTCACGATACTAAAATGTTCAACTCTATACCGATACACAGGAAAATATTCGATACTCGATACCATTTTCGATACCACAAGGATAAAAACAAAGACCCCAAAATTTAACAGAAATATTTTTATTAATAAATCAAATACAAAAAATAAATACAATAAACGATAACAATATTTTGAGGTTGTATGCTGTGCACAATATTAAGTACGCTTGATTAAAAAAAATAACAAAATTAACTTAAGTGTTTCTTCCTTGGCTATGCTTTACACACAACAATGACACTTGCCAAACCGGTTAAGAAACAAAAAATGCCGTATTCTCAGCAGCTGCACCTGTTACAAAAAAGTCTGAAACTGAAAAGCGCACAGAATTATTCAATCACACAGTGTTCAGAAAGTGCATTTTCCTCTATTCTCGCACTCTAGATGAATGAGGTGCCACTGGTGGTAGCACTGGTCTGAATTTGCTTTGCTGTTTGCAGATTTTTTGCTACAAATACAAGCATGTCAATGTGTTCCTCTGTAAGTCTTGCCCTTGATGGGCTGTAAATGAGCCCTGATGTACTAAACACACGCTCTGAGGCACAACTTGAAGCAGCTATACACAGGTGTATCTTGGCAGCATGGGCAAGATGAGGTAAGGTGCTCTCATGTGTTTTCCACCATTTTAGGGGGTCCTCCTCTGCACTCTGCTCAGGCATGGTTTCATACAACCCCAACTCATTCCTGAGCCTGCATTCTGGATCCTAATCTGTGGATGCTGTTGATGTATCATCTCCATGTTGTTTCTTTCTCTCCCCCTGAATGTTTGATAAAAGTCCCTTCAGATCTGTTCTGGATTTCTTCATAGGCTGGGTTGCAGATGGAGGAGATGTTTGCAAATTTGGGACTCTGAGTGTGCAGACCTTGCATATTATCCACAAGATGCTGTTTTACTTCTTTTAATGTAGTAAAACTGTCCTTGAAGTGGGGATCAAGAAAGGTGGCTGTGTTCAATACCAGCTGTAGATTCCTGTCCTCATATCTGTGTTTCAGATCATCTCCAATTTTTTGCTTCAGCTGACGTTCTAAGTTGCTGCTTGTGTCCTCAATTTTTAATGTGGAATATATCTTCCAGGTTAAGGGTAGGACAGAGGACAGAGTGATATGCTTCTGCCCACTTAGACCATCAGTAAAAGAGCTTAATGGGCTCAGTGCCTCTTTTACAGTCTCAAGAATGGTTATGTCTGAATCTTTTGGCATAAGATACCACTTCTTTTTGTCCTCTGCTAAAACTGCACTGACTGCTTGCTGCTGTTCAATAAACCTATCCACCTTTTCAAAAGTTGAGTCCCAGTGTGTTGGCTCATCATGGATTAGTCTGTGTTCTGGCAGCTTCAAGTCTTTTTTGTTTTTTCTGTAGCTGCTGGGTCATCTTTGGTGACCTTTTGAAAGCTCCCACTGTTTTTCTCAACCTGGATAATGCTCCTGATACACTAGCAATATCCAGACCCTTGTTTATGGCTAAGTGCAGGTTGTGACCAAAGCATGGGACCCATGTGAAATGTTGCTGAAATGCTGTCTTGTTATTCGAAGCATTATCTGTAGTGATGGCTGCCATACTAGTTATGTCCAGCTTCCATGTTTCCTGTAGTATCTCCTCCAAAGCCTCCCTTAAGCTGTCTCCTGTATGCTCTGAATGTAGCCCAACACATGCCAGACACCAGCTCTGCATATCCCAGGAATTGCAGGGTTACAGCCATGAAAGAGGATGCAGCCCTACTGGTCCAAAGGTCAGTGGTACAGGAGAAGTACGGATTCCCCTGAAGCTGGTGCAAGACTGTTAGTTTTGTTGTGTTGTACAGCTCTGGGATTTCGCTGTACATAAAGTGATTCCAGGAGGGAAGAGCATACCTTGGGTTTAGCTGCTTAATAAATTGTTGGAACCCAGGTTTCTCCACAGTGTAAATAGGAACCTGATCCGTACATATGTACTCTGCCACAGCTCTGTTTATTTTCATAGCTTCTGGGGACTTGGCATCATATTTCAGTTGTTAGTCAAACATAGATGGTAGAGTCGGCTGTGTTTGATGGTGTTTGGACGCAGGTCTACTTCTCTCTGCTTCATTCTGTGACTTCAAGAGAGAAAATAACACTTTTCAGTCACCAACATTTATATAAACGTATTAACTCTATGCTTATGTATACTGACACTGTGTCAATTAACGTAATATGGGCATACTACGTGCCTGATTTATTTATTTATTTATTTACGTTGTTTATGATCATTAACGTGACGTTAGCTTTGAAATGCTAGCTGCAGCTAATGGCTAATAATAACATGCCAACATTAATGCGGGCCACCGGCCACGATAACATCAGTAATAGGTAAGTTTGAAACAAAAGACACTAACCTGTCGAAATTCAGTGAAAAGGCCAGGGTGTCGGTCCTTCAGATGTTTCGCCAAGTTTGATGTACTGCTAGACTTGAAACAGCGTTGGCACACTGGCCTATTCACATCCTTCGGTTTTCCTTCACTCTTGCCTCTATCATTTTCCACCAAAACTGGTTGTTTTGGCCCTCCTGCAGCAGCACTGGCCATGCTCTCTACTGTTATTGTGCGTCACGGTGAGGGGAAGGGTGCCTGCTGCTGTGTGTGTGTGTGTGAGGGAGGGCAGAGAGATAAGGGCGCAGGGTCGGCAGGTCAGCGTTGGGGGGGGGGGGGGGGGGGGGGGGGGTTATCGATACTTTTAAAAATGAATGTCGTATCCGAATACAAAGGTTTTTCAACGTTGACAGCCTTTTATATATATATATATATATATATATATATATATATATATATATATACACATACATACATACATACATACATACATACATACATACATACATACATACATACATACATACATACATACATACATACATACATACATACATACACACACACACACACACACACACACACACACACACACACACACACACACACACACACACACACACACATATATGTGTGTGTGTGTGTCCTGTCTGCCAATGTGGCAATAGGAATAGTCAATGCCAAAAAGAGCCCAACAAATTTTACTTTACCAAGTGGAGCCTTACTGCTTTTGCAATAGTGCTCCGCTTCATTTGTTTATGCCATAAGCTTTATTAGAATTTATGCTAGGACTATTTCATGTTAAATGGACACTGATATAGGAATGTAGAAGAGGGAAAAAGGAGAGGAACAGATGAGACAAAATGCCTAAAAGGGAGAAAAGGTGAAAGACAGAGCAGAGAAAAGAGAGAGAGCAATACAACAACAGATAGCAGGGAGTTTATCTATAAAAATAATTTGGAAGCTGTCACATAAAGTTTGCAAAAATACAGCATTACTAGTCTCAACAGAATTCACAAGTCTGTTTAAAACATTAAAGATGATTTAGGGTCTTATACTGTTAGGATATCAACGAGGTCAAGTGGAATGAACTGTTTATCCCAGAACTGCATGGCACACTTAGATAGCACTGACCCAAAAGATGGGCACATATCTATCAGATATCACCCCGGAGGTGACACAGTTTCTCTGCTGATGTCACAGTTTGGATGTGTACAGCCCTTACATGGGTGTGTACCTAAATACCTATATAATGTTTGTGTGATGAGCAATCGGAGCTTCCTGCCGATCAGGAGCCCATCAGCGCTGGTGTGACTGTAACTGTTTCTCTGTCTTTACGTAGATAAAATATAACTAAAGGTATACTTGTCTGTTTTATGCGTCCGACATTCAAGGTAATAAGTAAGTGGGGGTCGCCTGACTGGGTAAAACGAGCTGGGTCCACCGAGGGTGTTTCACCGTAGACAGAATACGGTGAAAACAATAACAAAATGGTGTTTCCGCCCGGACCCAAAAGGTGGCGTACCACCTTCCGTTTTCCGGCCAGGACGTCATTCCAGAGGAAAAACACACAAAATGGTAAGGAGATTCCATTTATCTCCCAGTGTCTTTTTCTTCCTGGAAGGGCCGACTTTTTGTACTCCAAAAGGCAGAGAAAAGTTTGAGGATAATTGTTTGCAAACGTGTCGAGAAGAATTTTGGGATTTGCGTACGGTCACAGCGGTGAAAGTCCGGGAGACCCTGGCCAGGTCTCTGAAAATACTGTGAACCTTGAGAATGTGGGTTTAGAAGGTTCCCTTGTTAGGCACAGAGGAAAATACGTGTTCCTCTGTGTTTAGCATAAAAAGCTGCTATTCTGACAGGCACGCCATTACGCGTGGCTTCTAAAAACATCGTGTAGCCTAGAAAATGCGGGTTTAGAGCCCCTTAAGAAACCGTGAGCCTGTTGTAGAAACAGGAATGCCGGGATAAACCCGTGAGCTGGACACACACACAACCAGCAAGACCGGAGAAAGAGTAAAGATAAACAGAGACGTCTGGCAGAAAACTACGCGCAAGCTGTCTGTCTGATATTGTTGTCTTCGTCATGTCTTGTACAACATATTGTGTCTGTTGAGATGAGATCATTGAGTCAGAGTGAGTGGGGAAGAGACTGCTTGGATCCGCGGATATTCAGAGTGTGTGTGTGCGCAAATGGGTCTTTGTGTGTAAGTGAGGTTACAGATCGATGTATTTGTGTTTTGTTTTTTTGGCGCAGGGGGGTGTTCAAAGTGCAACCAGTTGGTCGGGGCAGTTGGATTAAAAAGAAAAGGAAAAGCGAAAATTTAATAAAACTAATAAAAAGGAAACGGAAACGGAACTAAAAGGGCGTTGCACCGGGGAAGCGTTGACGTAAGGACCGACTAGGACTTCTGTTGTGGATAAAATTGTTCGTAACTACTAAATGCTACGTATAACTTTCAAAAATGGGTAAGCGTCCAGGTGTCTGCGAGACACAGAGTTGTATTCTTGCGGGGCTGAAGAGTGAAACCGTGTTTGGACGAAACATTCGGGGGTCGTAGCCAGCGCACGCTCTCCCCTTTTTAAACTAAGCGGGAACTTAACACGTTGAAAATACATCTTTCGGCGTTGCCATAGACGGTTAAAAAACTATGAAAAACATAGAACTATTTAAGACAGTGAAAAAAGCTTGGCCATAAAGGGTGTGTGTGTGTGTGTGTGTGTGTGTGTGTGTGTGTGTGTGTGTGTGTGTGTGTGTGTGTGTGTGTGTGTGTGTGTGTGTGTGTGAGACGTTACTGACATTGAGCCAGTGAAATTGAAGGGTTTTTTGGTGATGCAGAGGGGCCTCCGCCAGAAGCCCAGATGTGCACTCACTATTTGCAAATGTTAAAAAATAGACTAGCCCAAGCACAGGTAAAAACGGTTGGTGCTGGTGAGTTTGCTCGGGAAAAATGCCAAAAAGAGGAAATCAAAATAGCAGACTTGATAAAACTAACCGAACTTTATTTCAGCATATGCTTCTCAGGCCTCGACAAACAACAACAAGAGAGCGAAAGTCTGCAGGGGGTAAGTGAATCATCTTCTTTCAAACGGGAAGGTGAGTACACAACTCCTCCAGTTATTCCGGACAGGTCTGCTTCTGGTGCAGCCGCTGTTATGCAAAACAATCTGTGTGGTGGTACTAGAGAACTGTTATCCAAGGCCAGGAGTGTGGTGACTTCATCAGACCCTTCGGTGGAGGTGCCTGGTATGGAGTTATGTGCTGGGACACATGGCACACCGTGGAAGCTAAGGTCATCCCGCCTCCGGCGTCGGCCCAGCTGGCAGAAATAATCGCTGTGATCCGCGCTTGCGAACTGCATGAAGGTAAAAAATTAAACATCTACACTGATTCGGCCTACGCAGTTAGAATAGTCCATGTCGACCTAAAACACTGGTTAAGCACGGATTTTTTAACCACAGCCGGAAAACCTGTCAAACACAAGAATCACATGCTGCGCTTGAAAGAAGCCTTGACAAAACCTGAATGCGTGGCGGTCATTAAATGCGCGGGTCATCAATCTGGGGCCTCGGAAATAGTGATGGGGAACAACGCTGCTGATTCGGCCGCAAAAACAGTGGCTGATTATAAGAGAACTGTAAAGGCAACAGCACAGATGGTTCAGTCCCCCGTTGTTGCACGGGACACGGGGCTGGTGGAGGTCATTGACATGCAAAAAGCTGCAGCACCTCAGGAAAAACAGGCATGGGTTGAAAAAGGGGCAAAACAGGACGAACAGACGGGTGTATGGAGGTCACATAATGGGAGACTTGTGGCCTCCTCGGCACTTCTGTTGCTTCTTTGTGAAGAAGCACACCACAGGGGCCACCAGTCCAGTGAAAAACTGCTAAGGCTAATTAGCCAAAGTTGGTGGCACCCTTTCCTCAAGGATGTTTGTAAATATTTTGTAAATACTTGCTCCATTTGCTGCCATTACAACCCAAAGCGAACATTGAGAGTTGGAATGGGAGCATTTCCTGTTCCCAGCAAACCTTGGCAGGAGGTTGTTATTGATTTTGTGGACATGGGAAAAGACAAAAGGGTGAAAGGATGTAGATGTTTGCTTGTTTGTGTTGATACCTTCACCAGGTGGGTTGAAGCCACGCCCACCAAAACGGAATCTGCACGAGAGGTCATTAATTGGCTAATTAATTACCTGATCCCACGTTATGGTGTTCCACTCAGCATCCGTTCAGATAACGGAACACACTTCACCTCGGACTCCCTAAAACAAGTGGAGTACTTTGGGATCAAACAGAAGTTTGGCTCAGCATATCATCCAGCCTCTCAAGGACTTGTAGAGAGGACAAATCGCACAATCAAAGAGCAATTGGCTAAAGTTTGTGCTGATACTGGAATGACATGGCTGACTGCACTGCCCTTGGTGATGTTCTCAATTAGATCATCACCCACTGATCGCATGGGGCTGTCTCCCCATGAACTTTTGACAGGAAGGACAATGCCCTGTCTTTTCACTTCCTCTCTCCAACAGGGCTGTGAACCCAGTCTAGATCTACAACAAGAGGAGCTAAGGCATTATGTTCAACAATTGCAGTCTGCTGTGAAGTTTTTGTCTCACAACACACAGGAAGCCCTGACTGGAGAACCAAAGGGAGAGACTCCGGAGCAGATTGCCCCTGGGGAGTGGATATACAGAAAAGTGTTCCACAGAACTTGGAAAGACCCCAGGTGGATTGGACCCTTTAAGGTGGTAAGCTCAACCACTTACAGTTTGAAGGTTTGGCTCGACGAAGCTGAAACCAAGGTAAGCAGATCTTGGCACAAATCACACTGTAGAAAGGGCACACCTTCCACAGAGAGGAACCTCAGAGACATCAGCAAGCACCTGAGGGATATTGGAGAAAACATTGAGGAGTAAGAATGTTGCTGTGCTGCAGGAAAACATTGAGGGGAGGACGGTCCAGTTTGATTTTATTTTTCTTTGTTTCTGGTTTAATCCATTGCTACTCAGTGTGACGGACCCTTTATGTGCTGCTGAACACGCGCGAATACAGGGCGAAAAGGGCCCCAGATGTAATCCGCATTCTAACAAAACTGATCTTTCTTTACCTGCAACAAAACAAAGTGTGCAACTGCCATCGTTTCAGACTCACAGTGCTACAGGACAGGTGCATGCAGTGGCTTACAACCCCCTATCATGTTCTGACAGTGTCCAGCTGAGGAACATGCTCCCTGACCCAAGAGAAGGGGCGCACCTTTGGATCAAAGTATTCTTGAAGATTTTGAGCGGGTATGTATTGGCTATTGGTGATGTGAAGACTGGCTTATCAGCATACCTGGAACCACATGAGGTACATGCGGTTGAAGTTTCTGCTGGAACTGCCGAACTAGGAGCAGCTGCTCCTTTGGCCCCGGTGGCACGGCAACTTTGGAGCACACTGAGGACGTTTTATCCAGTAAGTACGGATTCTGGCCTTTTAAATGACACTACACGTTGTGCAGGGGAGACGGCTTCAGCATAGGTGGACAGAATGTTGAAAGTATGGGAAGACCAGACGGGCTCTTGCCCGTTATCAGTCACGCTGCAGGAACTCTTTAAACAGGCAATGTTAAAGGGCCAAACAGAGGATGTTAAGGAGAACATGGACAGAATGGTTGCAAGTTATGATATGCCTTTAGATCAATGGATGGCTGCTTTGGTACATCAGCTGGATATGGATGAAAAGAACATGAAGCAACTTAGCAGTGATTTACAGAAGTTAGAACAACAACTTTTAGCTGAACAGCTAAAAATCTGAGAGATAAACAAAGCAAAAGGAGGAAGATGAAGAATGTTGCAAAAGCTCAAATGGTTACTGCCCTGACACCTGTGTTTGGTGCAAACCAGTTTGTGGGGCACCTCCCTCCAGATGTCCCATTTCAGATGCATCAGAGACCTCCATGGGGACAAATTCCCAGTAGAGATACACCGCAGTACAGAAATCATAGAAAGGGACCAACCAAAGATTATGATGTGCCCTTGTGCTGGGCGTGTGGTTGGCCAGGGCATTTTGGAAGAGGCTGCCATAACCGTCGCTAGGATCTGACCAGCCCTTCCTCCCTGTCAGAAAAAGCAGGCCTGCACGTGTTTGTCTGTCTGAATGTTATCGTTTGTATGTAACTGTATGTATTTGTGTATCGTATGTAACTAAACGTTCGTCTGTGTGAAGTAATGTTCATGGTTTCAGAATGTTCATTTGTTTTGGGAGAACTGCAGCTCCGTAATTCAGATGACGTTTTTAATCCTGAACTATGTTAACTAAAGGTGAAGAACTTTAAGAATAGTTCGTTTTAGAGGGAACGATGTGGTTGATTTTGTTTTGAGAGAGTTTTACTATAATTTTTGTTTTAATTTTTTTTCTTTTCAACTTATGTACACTACACTACGGATGAAGATGGACAATTCTTGTATTAGACAATTTGATTTTGGACAAAATCCATATTGGCAAAATGCTGGCAGAGTTCCTTGTGGTTTCAGACAAAACGATTCGAGAAAGAAGATTCATGGACAATGCTCGTCCTGGAACGATGTTGTGCTGCTGAACTGAGACATGAGGACTGAAAATGGACAACTAATGGCGGGGGCAAAGACAGAAGCATCGGATAACCTTCAATGGACCGCAACACGAAACAAAGATGAGTTGGCAGACACCCCTTCTGCATTTCACATCAGATTTTCCTGTACACAATTAAAAAACAAAACACACATTAGAAACAAACACATTGGCGGATGCGCTTAGAAGAAAACTTTCAGATTAAAAGCAATCAAGATTATTATTAAACCCCTAGGATGTTAATTGTTTTAAGTCAGAGCTGTTATTAGCGAGTGATAAGAGGGTCAAACGCATTCGGACAAGAGGTTCTGGTCTAGAAACAAAGATGGTAGAGATTTGAGGCGCTGATAAGAAGGATTTTCTTTTACTTTTCTAACAAAGTTTTTATTTAAACCATCTAAAACATATATAGATATGTTTTGGAATTTTATTAGCCCCACAAGGGGTTTGACTAAAATTCAAAGAGGCACCTTTAAGATACGACAAGCTTCGTAAAATACATCATGCACAAGGAGAAATTGCGAAAACCGCATTTACTGGGTATCTTGAAGTAAGTAGGGGCCCAAATAAGAACAAAATAATTAGGATGCCTGTAAAATCTGCCACTCCGGCAGACATCAATAAAATACCACAAAGGTTAAGGATTTAAATGGATAAAACTGCAAGATTAGAATAATGCCTTATTCTACTAAATAACATGGGTAGATTAGGGATTAAAACACCAGTGAAAATAGTTTGGAGTTGTACACAGTTACCTAAAAGGTTTGAGGAGACTTAACATCTCTCTGTTTGAACACAAAATAGCACAATAGTTGTCCTTTAACTAGATGTTAGGAAACAGAAGGAAAAAACACAAACAGAGTTTAGCCGACTATTTTCGTTTAGACCAGGATAATCTAACGATCGTCCTCGTGCGTACATACAGAAAAGAAATGAGGTCAATTAGATTAGTTGGACATTTGGTATCTGGTCAGGACAGCAGAAGCGACTCCTGGACACAAGATGATGATAAGAGTATAACAGCTTGACAATGATATCAAATGCATGAAGGTCGGCTCTGAGGAACATCAGAGCTGCAATGGCACCCGACAGTGAAACTCCTGTTGTGCTAAAAAACATCTTGAACAGGACTATGCATGACTGCTTTGCTTCACAGGTGATGGAATTCAACTACGAGGTTTCACGAACATGACATGGAGAGGTTGGCGTTCAGGAAACGCACCTAGAACACACTCTTGGACTCTTAACAAAAGAACATTTGAAAATGGGGATTCGACAATATGCAACTTGGGGTTAATGGGCTCGAAAGCGGAACACTTAAGAGGAGATAAACTGAAAGCCTGGGCATACGACGAGAGACATTTCACAGACAGGGGGTGTGGACACCCAGGAATAGCTGCTGTGTTTTGAAAAATGTCAGAGATTTGTCGCAGGTGGTGGAGTGTTTCGATGACCCAGGCGCTTGGAACCAGGTTGGACCAAGGAGACGACGTCGTGTTCCCACAGGGATTACCTGTAACCTAACACTGACTGTGAACATTTTTGTTTTTGGGTTTGCTGGGGTTGCCAAAAGGAGCATCGGAGATGACTTTCTCTATCCTGACCAGGTTCACACTTAAAACACAAAGAACAAAATTACAGAGGCCTAAACAAATACGGACACAGAGACGTGTTCAAACAAATAATTCCTATGATCCACAGATTAAAGTGCAGATACTAAGGCTAAACAAATAATTAGAAGAAGGGCAAAACAAATACTTTAGAGGATGTGAAGGAACTACACAATTTCTTAATAGCCAGAACAGACAATGGTTGATGAAACAAAACAGCAAATCCTAGAATGGGGATTTTTAATCTGCTGGGACAAAACAAGGTGCAAACATAAAATAAGGATTTATAGATCACTGGGTGATATAAGTTAACAAAACACAGATACTAAATTTGGAAAAACTGTAGAAAAAGCAACAGTAGTAATAATGGATAAATGACAAGGAAAGAAAATCACTTGTAGTAAGGTCTGCTTAAAGTTTTTCAAGGGTAAACTAAACACATGAGAACAAGAACAAGATACTTGTTAAAGGGTTGATTTACTTGGGGATATAATTATGCTTGGGTATATTATCCATTAAACTAATGTTAGATGACTGAAACAGGTTTAAGGTCTGATAAAAAAATCTATCTAGAGCAGTGTGGAGCAGTTAAATGTTCAGGGGGAGATGTTTTTAAAAGAAAAACAATGAATTACAGTTTAAAGGTTTGTTTCAAACAAGATTCAAACAAACAGGGGGACATAAAATGCAACCAGGGTTGCTTACAAATGCTATCTGTTAAAACAAGCAGCAGTGATTAAAAATAAGAAAATAATGGGGTTAGAATTGCTCTTCGCTTTGGGTGGAAGACGTATTCAACTAGAAGTCCTTTGGTTTGATGCACGTCAAGCTGAAACTGGTTCACAGAACTATTTCCTGTCTCCGCCCTGGGCTACACCCACTTCCTGAATGGCAGCCAATTACGACTTTGTGTGCGCTAGGGGCATGCACACCCTTCCTTTTTCCGAGCTGAGTTTTTCAAAATAAGACAAGAAGTACACAGGGTTGCTTCTGATTAATATCACAACATTATTCTGCAAATATATATAGTAGAGCTTTCTTTTACAAACTTAAGGGTTTTTCTGTTGGGCTTTTAAGGAAAATGTGAGGTGTTTTTAAAGCTGGTTCAGCAAGAAGTTCTGAAAGGTTTTAATACAATCCCTTGGGGGCTAGATAAGTTGAGATGAACCTTGACACAGTAGCCATGAAATATATGATGACAAATTTCTGTTGCAGAGATTTTTCAACTGTTGGACACTGTAAGGTGAGACACACATGGGAACATTTTGTTAAAGAATTATAGAGAAATGCTGCTGCAGATAAAGTTGAACTTTCAGATTTCTCCTTTAATATAAGAGTAATGCAAGATCTAATGATTACAGTAAAGGAAGTTAAGTTAAGAGCACAATAATTGTGAACGGAAATATCTGGATGTGAAAGTGTTTGAAGAAGGTACATGACACAAGATTGGGAGTCTTGATAAGAACACTAATTACACCTTGTTTCTGTTCTTCAACAGTAAACAAGGCCTGGTGTCTGCCAACCATCTTCACAGAGCATTTTACTGGGGATGAAATGCTTATTGCCTGAAAAAGGACAGGACACTCAATACCATCCAACTAAATCGTTTTAGTCCACGCTGAGGAGCAAGAAAAGGACTTAAGAAGTTTGGGAGTAACATGCCAGAGAACTATGATTTTTTAATTTTTTGATTTTTTCTTTTTGAAACGATGGAGCAGTTGCCCGAGAACTCTGAGCTGACCACTTATGCGCGTATAGATTCATGTCTGCCACGTGCTCAGACTGGCCTGACGGCTTTTTACTTGCGTTATTGACGTACAGACTCTTTTTATATCACAAAACTGATTTTTCTCTTTTTTTCTTTTGCACTGACTTCCATGTTTGATTTTATCTGTCATGACGTTTATACTGTGATGTTGCATTATGTTGATTGTTATGGCTTTATGATTAAGAATGGAAACTGTCTGTTACAGACACACACACACCTAGACCTACAGTTCTTGCAATCTTTTTGCTTCGTTCTATAGAGAACCAGGATCTGATGGGTATCACAGATCCATAAATTACTCGGTAAGGCTAATTTTTAGATTCAATACAGGGTGTCTTCTCGCTCAGATTGGCCCAGAGTGGGAGTGCCCTAGACTGGGCTCTATCGGGTTTTTTACCATTTCTTAGAGAGATGGGGTTTTTTTGCTGGAGGCTCAGCCCGCCCTGTGATGCCCCCTACTGGTACTCTTGGATTTGTAAGGTTTGAAAGTGATGGATGTTTGTCCATATGAATGGGGGGTGGAGGACCAAGTAGCAGGTTTCTTGGGGTGGAGGTAGAGTAGACGAATTTGGCCTTGATTACTGAACAGTCTTAGCTTACCTAATCTAAAGTAAACTTAAAATAATGTGCGCATAGGAACCTAAAACAGGCCTAGCTCAATTAGATTATGAAGTATTCATGCTAAGATGTTTCATTGAAGTTTGTCCGGGCCATTTCTTGGAACTGTTTTCGTTGTGATGTGCCTTTGGGGCACACCAACAAGGGGGGCTAACGGACAACTGGACTGTTTTTACAAAGTGCTTTTCGGGCACACCAGCAGAGATTGTGTGACCCCAGAGACTGAGCCGCACTATCGACTGCCATGGAGATCACGGATGGATGGATTCTGGAAGCCGGAAGCTGACGTGCTTGGATTGCTTGGACTGGACGGAATGACCGACTGTTCTGGGAGAGGGACAGCCTGAGAGCTGCCGTTCCACTGGTTGATCATCTTTGGTGATGTGCCATTAAGACACATCATCGGGTGTCTGTTAGGATATCAACGAGGTCAAGTGGAACGAACTGTTTATCCCAGAACTGCATGGCACACTTGGATAGCACTGACCCAAAAGATGGGCACATATCTATCAGATATCACCCCGGAGGTGACACAGTTTCTCTGCTGATGTCACAGTTTGGATGTGTACAGCCCTTGCATGGGTGTGTACCTAGATACCTATATAATGTTTGTGTGATGAGCAATCGGGGCTTCCTGCCGATCAGGAGCCCATCAGCGCTGGTGTGACTGTAACTGTTTCTCTGTCTTTACGTAGATAAAATATAACTAAAAGTATACTTTTCTGTTTTATGCGTCCGACATTCAAGGTAATAAGTAAGTGGGGGTCGCCTGACTGGGTAAAACGAGCTGGGTCCACCGAGGGTGTTTCACCGTAGACGGAGTACGGTGAAAACAATAACAATACTATTTGTGAATATCAAGTTTGTCATATACTCAGCTTTTGCACACTTTTCTGTTCTCTGATAATTCGCCAAGCAGTTCCTTAAAATGTCCAGAGAAACATGAAGTCTGACCTTTTTCCACCTCTTCTCTGCTTGTCTGCAACCTCGCCTAAGTGCACATGAAGTAATTTAACCATGGCTCAGATGCAGACTCAATCTTTTGGATTTTAAGAGGCACAAGACATCTAAAATGGAGGTGCATGTGGAATTAAACATGCCTGTAGCCTCCTCAACAAAACTGCAAGACAAGCCCAGTGTGGAAACAAGGGAAATAAAAGTGTTAATTATACAGTTGGAAACCCTATGGTTCCTTGGGAGTTCTTAGAAATCAATAAATGTCTTACTCTTTGATTTGGTTTTCTACAAGTGTGTTTCCTTATCCAATACAACCAATGGAGCCTTGTTGGAAAACTATGGGTACAAAAACAGATGTCTTACCAGCTACAGCTCCTGCAGACAGTGTGGCCAAGACTGGGCTTTGCCTGGAACTCACATAGCACAGTGGTTTGAAGAGCAAGCCATCTCTAGCCATGGCAAATATCACCCGTGGCATTGGAAACATCACCCCAAGAAGACTGATAGAAAAAAAAACATGTATGAATGAAGAGCTTGCAATCACCATCCATTAGTTCCTCACAGCATGCCCAAATAATATTTTTTTTTATTCATGAGCAGTTGACTGAAAAATACCTTGTTGAGAGAGCACAGAGTGATCCTGCAGCCACTGCATACTTTGCAGGCTCCCAGCCAATGTACTCAAAGGCCACTGGTAGTGGACTATGTACATCAAGCAAGTAGTAGGGCATCATAAGCGTCAGAGAGGCTGAGATGCCAAAATAAGCCAAGAAGCAGATGAACAAGGATATCACAATCCCATTAGGTAAAGATTTTTGTGGATTCTTGACCTCTTCACCTAGTAAAAGAGATCCTTTAGTTATATTGAATTGTTCATGATTAGTTACCAATCCAGAACATAACTACACAATAATGAGCCATGACATTGTTCCTTCCCACTAAAAAAGTAGCCACTGTTGAAAAGTGTTCAAAAGGGTGAAATTAATAGGAAAAATGGCTTTGATTATTCAACTTGTTTTACCTTTGTACAAAATTTCTGGTATCAAATTGCTCGAAAATGTTCAAAACCACATCTTAGTTCGTTTGTTCTTCAGTTTGAGAAGTTAACTGTACAGGTTGGGGTGTAAACAATGGGTTGGCTCCTCCGCAAAAGGTTGGACATTAGACTTTGTAGTATAAAGTTGTAGGCTATTGATGAAAAAAAAAACAACAATACAATTTTCCAACCAAAGAGTACCTGTTGTGGAAATGCAGTCAAATCCAACAAAAGCATAGAAGCAGGTCGCTGCTCCAGCCAAAGTCCCATCAAAGCCGAAAGGGAAAAACCCACCAATACCAAAGTCGAAGGTTTGATTTTGGGCTGCTGTAATGTTTCTGTAGAACATTTGAAGAACATTGTCAGTCCTTTTGTCATAGATTTTTCAAATATTTTACCTACAATTTCTTAATTTCCCTGAGGTGTGGTATGTATATGCATGCATCATTGTCCTGTTTTCATTTATTTCTCCCTTGGACAGAATGCTGACCTGTCCAAATTGTTCTATGTGCCAATGGGTCACTGGAGCATGCCACCTTGTGACCCTGCACAGGTTGAACATGGGGATATTTTGATTCAACTGACATTGCTTCTTCAATTGCCAATAACTACATGTTAACCTAAAACCTGAGTAGGTGAAAGCATGACGACACAGTAGAGTGTTTAAAATTACCATTTTTCGGTGGTTTTTTGCGAATTTTGTTCCAACCGTAAGTCGAAATGGCGTCAAGTACAAAAAGCCCTGATCGCGGCGTCGAGACGAACGTTTCGATATATAGTATATATAATAATAATAATAATAAAGAAACCCTTATTAGGTGCATAACATAAGGCCTCCGCCATGCATTTTCAATGCATAGGCGGGCGCCTAACTAGAATCGTTCAACTTCTGAAGAAGTTGAAGAAGGCGCCCGCCTGGTGGTGGGCATGACCGTCAAAGGCAAAGCTTCCGAGTTCCTTGGTCGTAGGCTCTCATCGCTTGGGGATTTTAAATCAAACCTTCTGAGTGAAAAGGATTTGTCTTCATTAAAACCTGCCGACCGGGAAACTCTGCGTCTGCAGAGCTGCAAACTGCGTATTTCGATCTGAGACGCAGCTAATGAGCTAATTGGCGACAGCCGACGGTCAACGTTTCCCATTCATTTGCTACGGTAGTCCTAAACCACTACTGACATAATACACTTTTTGGCCACAAGCGTCATTTTGGGGGCGTTGTTTCCACCTCTTCTCTTAGAGCCGTTTTTAATAGAAAGAAGAAAAGGCAAAAACGGTCCAAACAAAAGGTTGTAACGTTTACATTTGTAACCTCTGCCTTACATAAACACTAGAATTAAATCTTAATAAATAAAAGTATAGACAATTATTTCAGTAACTCAATTCAGTAAGTGAAATACAATATATACAGGGGTTGGACAATGAAACTGAAACACCTCATTTTAGTGTGGGAGGTTTCATGGCTAAATTGGACCAGCCTGGTGGCCAATCATCATTAATTGCACATTGAACCAATAAGAGCAGAGTGAAGGTCCAATTAGCAGGGTAAGAGCACAGTTTTGCTCAAAATATTGCAATGCACACAACATTATGGGTGACATGGGTGAGTTCAATGGAGGACAAATTGTTGGTGCACATCTTGCTGGATGTGTCAAAACTTTCTTCAATTGAATAAAAACAAAACTGAAGTAATAATATTTGGACCAATAGAGGAGAGATCAAAAGTTAGCACACAGCTTCAGTCGCTTCAGCTAGAAACCACTGATCAGGCCCAAAATCTGGTTGTAGTGATGGACTCAGACCTGAACCTCCAAAAGCATTTACAGACAGTGACAAGGTCGGCTTTCTATCACCTGAAGAATATTTCCAGGATTAAAGGACTGATGTCTCAGCAGGATCTGGAAAAACTAATCCATGCGTTTATATTTAGTAGAATTGATTACTGCAACGGTGTTTTCACAGGTTTGTCTAAAAAGTGGACCAGACAGCTGCAGCTGATCCAGAACGCTGCTGCACGCGTCCTCACCAAGACTAAGAAAGTAGAGAACATCACCCCAGTTCTAAAGTCCTTACACTGGCTCCCTGTATCTCAGAGAATAGACTTTAAAATACTTCTGTTAGTTTATAAATCCCTAAATGGCTTAGCACCTAAATACATTACAGACTTGTTATCAGTGTATCAACTTTCCAGACCACTAAGGTCTTCTGGCTCCAGCCTGCATACCTAGAACCAGAACTAAACAAGGAGAAGCAGCATTTAGTTCCTATGCTCCACTTATCTGGAACAAACTTCCAAAAAACTGTAAAAGTTCGGAAAGCCTGAGTTCTTTTAAATCAAGATTAAAAACACATTTGTTTAAAATTGCCTTTGACTGTTCTAGTTAAACTGTTTTACTGTTTTTAATGTTCTTCTTTGTTTCTACATTCTCTCTCTACTTGCTTTTATTCTATTTTCTATCTACATTTTATTCCTACTTGCGTTTATTTTGCTATATTTTAATCATGTAAAGCACTTTGTATTGTCTCTGTACTGAATTGTGCTATATAAATAAATTTCCCTTGCCTTGCCTTGCATCTGTGACCAAGACAGCAAGTGTTTGTGATGCATCAAGAGCCACGGTGTCCAGGGTAATGTGGACGAACCACATACAACAGGATTAACTGTGGACGCACGAGGAAGCTGTCTGAAAGGGATGTTCGGGTGCTAACCCGGATTGTATCCAAAAAACATAAAACCACATAACTCTACTTATAACTAACTTTCTGAAATATAAACTAAAGGTCACCAATCAGTTCTAAAACATCTTTAGATGAACTCTTGTTGAGCCCTGGAGTATGGAGGACCAAGTCTTCCATATTTAAAAATAAATACAGAAATAAATAAATGCTCAATAAATAAATATGCATACAATTATGTGCCACCAAAAATACAATGCACAAATAAATGTAGATAGAAAATGAACTATACAGTGAGACAAAATGTATACATTTCCTTTAATTAGCCACTTTATTAATTACTTATTTTTTTTAAGTATTTATTTATGTGCATGTTATAATATTTTTGTCTGTTTTATTCTTTCTTTGTATTTTTTTTGCCCTATTTATTTCTCCGATGCTATTTATTTCTGTTTGTCCTTTTTACATTTCTGTTTCTCTTTTTAGGCCCGAGCAGCTAAGCGCTGCGAAGGCCTATTGTATCTGTATTGTAAATTATTAGGCCCGAGCAGCGAAGCGCTGCGAAGGCCTATTGTATCTGTAGTGTTTAATTAGGCCCGAGCAGCGAAGCGCTGCGAAGGCCTATTGTATCTGTAGTGTTTAATTAGGCCCGAGCAGCGAAGCGCTGCGAAGGCCTATTGTTTCTGTGTTGTTTCTTCTTATTAGGCCCGAGCAGCTAAGCGCTGCGAAGGCCTATTGTATCTGTAGTGTTAATTATTATTAGGCCCGAGCAGCTAAGCGCTGCGAAGGCCTATTGTATCTGTATTGTAAATTATTAGGCCCGAGCAGCTAAGCGCTGCGAAGGCCTATTGTATCTGTAGTGTTAATTAGGCCCGAGCAGCTAAGCGCTGCGAAGGCCTATTGTATCTGTAGTGTTAATTATTATTATTATTATTATTATTATTATTATTATTATTCTGCCCCCCTAAAGAGGGGCCTTTTTGGGGGCTTTCTCATTTTCAAAAACTCACCAAACTTGGCAGATGCATGGTGACTGTTTAAAAATTTTGTATTTTAAGGTCGTCACAAAAATCTAAAGAAAAATGCCTCAACGGCGCCACCTAGAAATTTTCAAAGGACCCTTTGCTATTCACTTACTTCGTCGTAGAGACATGAAATTTGGTACAGTTGTAGAGCTCACCAAGACGCTCAGAATTTACAATTAATGTCATAGTGTAAATATCACAGGAAGTCGGCCATTTTAGATTGAAAGTCTGATTTTGACCTCAATTTTGACAGTTACAGCATCGGTATAAGATCTAACTCCTCCTAGAGATATGGAGCGATCGGCTTGAAACTCGGGCAGTCTGATCATAAGGCATGGCCAATCAAAAGTTATCAAAACGGTGAGTTTTTGAGCATGCTGAAGGGGCGTTGGCAGGGGTCAAAGTTCACCTATTCGCCACAAAAAATAAAAGTGTTATATCTCCTACACAGAAACACACAGAGGCACCAAACTTTCTGTGATTAATCATCATCAGGTCTCCTATAATATCCAATGGTCAAATGATGACATCACTTAGGCCACACCCCCTGACAACAGGAAGTGTCATGTTTTGCTGTAAACGGTCGCTATGTTACCCCTCTGAGCTAATCAACATGAAACTGTGTCCACAGACAGAACACATGTTGTTGTGTTGTGGATTCCAGCCCCAAGTTGATTCGATGGAGCAGGAGAGCGTGGCGGCGTGGTGAAGTCACCTCAAACGCCGCTGCCATACGTTTGGCTCTGAATTCCACATTTTTGGGCCGAGCTGCATAAAACTCACTTGGATGCATCCTTATCCACCCCCCAACAGGAATCCATAACAAATTTTGGTGGGCGTGACCTAATGCCTCAACGGCGCCACTTAGCAATTTTCAAAGGACCCTTTGCTATTCACTTACTTCATCGTAGAGACATGAGATTTGGTACAGTGGTAGAGCTCACCAAGACGCTCAGAATTTACAATTAATGTCATAGTGTAAATATCACAGGAAGTCGGCCATTTTAGATTGAATGTCTGATTTTGACCCCATTTTTGACGTTTATAGCATTGGTATTTGATGGATCTCCTCCTAGAGATTTTTAGCGAGCGGCTTGAAACTCGGGCAGTCTGATCATAAGGCATGGCCAATTAAAAGTTATCAAAACGGTGAGTTTTTGAGCTTGTTGAAGGGGCATTAGCAAGGGTTAAAGTTCACCTACTCGCCACAAAAAATAAAACTGTTATATCTCCTACACAGAAACACACAGAGGCATCAAACTTTCAGTGATTGATCACCATCAGGTCTCCTATAATATCCAATGGTCAAATGATGACATTGCTTAGGCCACGCCCCCTGACAACAGGAAGTGTCATGTTTTGTTGTAAGCGGTCGCTATGTTACCCCTCTGAGCTAATCAACATGAAACTGTGTCCACAGACAGAACACATGTTGGTATGTTGTGGATTTCAGGCTCAACTGGATTGGATGGAGCAGGGGGGCGTGGCGGCGTGGCATATTCACCTCAAACGCTGCTGTCATACGTTTGGCTCTGAATTCCACAGTTTTGGGCCGAGCTGCTTAAAACTCATTTGGATGCATCCTTATCCACCCCCCAACAGGAATCCTTAACAAACTTTAGTGAGCAGGACTTAGTTTCTCTATAGCGCCACCAAGCAAATTTCAAAGGACCCTTTGGTATTCACTTACTTCATCGTAGAGTAATGAAATTTTGTACAGTTGTAGATCTCAGCAAGACGCTCAGAATTTACAATTAATGTCATACTGCAAGTATCACAGGAAGTAAGCCATTTTAGATTGAAATCTGAATTTTGATACCAAGTTGACATGTAAAGCATATGTATTTGATCATACTTGTCCAGCAGGGGGCAGCAAGAGACCACAAATAAACCCCAAAGGAATTTCTCTTGGTAAGTAAGTGATCTTAACTCTTTGGTTTCCTTGTATATTTAAGTTGAACAGATATACAAATCCTGCTTGAAAACTGACAAACTCTTGTTCAATACATTTCAGTTTTTATTTATATAGCGCCAAATCATGAAACATGTCATCAGGGGTGGATTGGGACAAAAAATTGGCCCTGGCATTTTGGATTAGACTGGCCCACCACATTTTTTTTGTGTACTGAATGTGTATACCAACTGTGCAATACCAACTGTGCAATACCTTGAAGTCAGGATAATGGAAATTAGTGAGTGGACACTTAAAATACTTCCAAAATCTTAATTTATTAACACTGTAAAATGTAAACTCCACCACAGCACAGCAATTATTCTTAGATCAGAGAGAGAGAGAGAGAAAGAGAGGTGTCACGGTCAATCACACATATTATCACGTTACATCATTATAAGAAGTTATTGTAAGTTGCTCATCAGATCTATTCAGTCTTCCAGATACTGTAGGGTAACATTGGACTAATGTGCACTCACTGTGTAAAAGAGGATGCCAATGACAAAATGAACCAGAGAAATGCCTCACTTGTCATCATGGAAAGAAAGAAAATATATAATAACATAATATAAATTTTGATTTACTCAGTCATTTGTAATAAGTATTTTATTTATCTAATTTCCTAATTTTTGATCATATTTTCTTTAAAATCGCAGACTTTTCGCTATTTTTCATGTAAATCCTTGGTGGCGCTTCATAGCGAAGCCGGTGAGGCCGCAGCGAGCTTGGCCTACCCTGGGATTGCGCAATCCCATGGTAACTGCGCTGACTTCCATTCTGTGAATGCATCTTCCTGTCTCTAGATCATAAATTCAATTGTTCAAACAGTTATGAACTGATTTTCCACAATTTAATATATGTGGATTACGAATTGTGTTTTGGTCATCAAACTGTGTGCAGATAACATGTTTTCGTGGTGCTGGCCGATCATAAACAGCAAAGAACTGGTTGTAGGTGAGGCCAGCAGTTCCTTGGCCACTAGGCAGGGGGCGCTCAAGGGGCACCGCTCGTGATCCCCAAATAGTAGAGTCAAAACAAGTTATTGATGTTTTATTAGCGAGTTTTGCTAAACAAGTAAAGCACTAAAAAGACTCTAAACATACAGCTGGAACAGGACTGATCAGGGAAGGCTTTCCTCCCTGGCAGTGAGCTCCACTGAGACTGAGAGACTTTTAAAACTGAAGAAGATAAAGAGAACTTTTACCGGAAAATGATGATATTTTTGTTCAGAAAGAGCGCCACAGGGACTTAAATTATAAGTAGAGGTAAGACAGCGATACTTATTCATGTTTTGTTTCTGTAATGAAATGTGCTTAATGTGGGTTATAGTTTTAGAATGTGTTACAAATGCAGAAATCCATCATAACTCATAAACTGTTACCAATCAAATGACAATTTTTTTCATCAAAGAACCAATATTTTTCCATGTATCTTGGTGAATTTATTTGGCTCAATCAGTCTCCTTCAGCACTTTGCAACGAGTCTACTCTGTAGAGTGTATATATTTGTAAATCTGACTCTGATGACGTCAGTGCCTCACCAGCTATGAACTCTACCGCACGTCACTGACTACAACCACAACCACCATATTTTACACCAGACACCGGAGCAGATGAAGGGCCTGCTGTTGGGAACATGTCAGTCAGTTTGACACATTTCGCAGCATCCGTTTGAAGAACTCGTTTCTTTTTTTCGTGCAGTTTCTCTGCGCCTCCCTTGCGTTTCTTATCCATTACTACTGTGAACACCGCTGCACAAAGTTCCACATGGAGCGTGAAGGTGTTTTTCTACTTTATGATTGGCCTAGCCCTTTAGACTGTCAGGGATGATAACCAATGGGCTGCAGTAGCCTGTGGTAAGGGCCGGATGATCGGAACAGACTCTTGCGCTGCTGATATTTTTCTTCATGCATTATGCAAATATAACGAGGCAGATATATAAAATAATAATAATATTAATAATAATAATACATATTATTAATATACATGTCGGGTCTGCCGGCCTGCATGTCATCTAAAGGCAGTTTACAATGTCAAAATCAATCAGATTATACATATTAAGTCAGATTATCCAGATTGGTAAAAGAAATTCCTATATAAGGGAACCAGTTGATTTCATCAAAGTCGTAACAAGCAGCATTGACTCCTGAAGAAGCGTAGAGCCACAGGGAGAGTCGTTTGCATTGTACATGGCTTTGCAGCAATCCCTCATACTGATCAAGCATGAAGTGACAGCAGAAGGAAAAACTCCCCATTAACAGGAAGGAAAAACCTCCAGCCGAACCGGGCTCAGTATGAACGGTAATCTGCCTTGACCGACTGGGGGTTACAAAAGAGAGAGAAGAGACACAACAAGACAGACAAAAAAGCACAGAAGCACACATTGATCCAGTAATGTGTTTTACATTAGATGGTAATAGCAGGTGATCTGTCTTCCCTGAATGATGTCACAGCTAACAGAACGCCAGACCAGGTGTACCTACTATGAAGAAAAAATAGAAAAAACAAAAAGGTAAAAGCTGAAATGACAACAGTCATGCAAAATTGAAGAACAATAGACCCTGATGTCCTCCAGCAGCCTAAGCCTATAGCAGCATAACTATAGAGGTAGCTCAGCGTAACATGAACCACTCTAACTATAATCTTTGTCAAAAAGGAAAGTCCCAAGAGCCAGCTTCTAGTGGAGGAGTTCAAGTATCTTGGGGTCTTGTTCACGAATGAGGGGAAGATGGAGCGGGAGATCGACAGGCGGATTGGTGCGACGTCTGCTGTGAAGCGTGCGCTGTACCGATCCGTTGTGGTGAAGAGAGAGCTGAGCCAAAAGGCCAAGCTCTCGATTTACCGGTCGATCTACATTCCTACCCTCATCTATGGTCACGAGCTTTGGGTCGTGACCGAAAGAACGAAATCCCGGATACAAGCGGCCAAAATGAGTTTTCTCCATAGTGTGTCTGGGCTCTCCCTTAGAGATAGGGTGAGGAGCTCAGTCATCCGGGGAGGACTCAGAGTAGAGCCGCTGCTCCTCCACATTGAGAGGAGCCAGTTGAGGTGGATCGGGCATCTGGTTAGGATGCCTCCTGGACGCCTCCCTGATGAGGTGTTCTGGGCACGTCCCACCGGGAGGAGACCCAGAGGAAGACCCAGGACACGCTGGAGAGACTATGCTGGCCTGGGAACGCTTTGGGATTCCCCCAGAGGAAGTGGCCCAAGTGGCTGGGGAGAGGAAGGTCTGGGGCTCCCTCTTGAAGCTGCCCCTGCGACCTGACCCCGGATAAGTGGAAGACGATGGATGGATGGAAAAAGGAAAGTTTTAGGATTAGTCTTAAAAGTAGACAGGGTGTCTGCGTCACGGACCAAAACTGGGAGTTTGTTCCACTGGAGAGGAGCCTGATAACTAAAGGATCTGCCTACCATTCTGGTTTTACAGACTTTAGGAACCACTAGCAGACCTGCTTTCTGAGAGTGAAGTGGTCTGTTAGAAATTACTAAAGTTTGTACACAACATACACATGTGGAATATTGCTAACGTGTTACTTTAGCAATTTTCCAATTGCCAAAGTGTTACTTTTACATTATTACTTTTGGGTGTGTATCCACCAATTTAACTGTCAAACTTTCATAAAAGCTGTCTTAATGCAAGAAACGAAACCCTTAAACACATGAAATAATTAACTTTAAATAACTAAAAAGGTTTTGTTAACTTTTCACATGAAGCTGGATTAACAGCTAGTAAGATACCTTTGATTAAGTTGGTATACTAATGTTTAAACCAGGGGTGTCAAACGTACGGCCTGCGGGCCGGATCTGGCCCGCCGAACGATTTAGTCCGGCCCGGTGGCCAAATGCATTTTTATTATTCAACGGCTGTGTCTCCTCGGTGCATCGACCGATCTGCACCACATTTTTTGTGAGTCGTGGGGGAGCGCTGCCCAACGCATACGTGTGTATTGCATGGTAGACGGGTGAGGAAAATGCATGACAGCTTCTGCGGTGGCTGGCGGCGGGAGGTGCGCGTACCCTAGCGGTGGCCCTTAGGCCAGAGCGGCGCTTGGCTGCGAGGGCCGATCATCACCGCTTGCGGTTTTAATTATTATTCTTATTCTTATTCTTATTATTCTGCCCCCCTAAAGAGGGGCCTTTTTGGGGGCTTTCTCATTTTCAAAAACTCACCAAACTTTGCAGATGCATGGTGACTGTTTAAAAATTTTGTATTTTAAGGTCGTCACAAAAATCTAAAGAAAAATGCCTCAACGGCGCCACCTACCAATTTTCAAAGGACCCTTTGCTATTCACTTACTTCATCGTAGAGACATGAGATTTGGTACAGTTGTAGAGCTCAACAAGACGCTCAGAATTTACAATTAATGTCATAGTGCAAGTATCACAGGAAGTTGGCCATTTTAGACTGAAAGTCTGATTTTGACCTCAATTTTGACAGTTACAGCATTGGTATAAGATCTAACTCCTCCTAGAGATATCGAGCGATCGCCTTGAAACTCGGGCAATCTGATCATAAGGCATGGCCAATCAAAAGTTATCAAAACGGTGAGTTTTTGAGCATGCTGAAGGGGCGTTGGCAGGGGTCAAAGTTCACCTATTCGCCACAAAAAATAAAAGTGTTATATCTCCTACACAGAAACACACAGAGGCACCAAACTTTCAGTAATTGATCACCATCAGGTCTCCTATAATAACCAATGGTCAAATGATGACATTGCTTAGGCCACGCCCCCTGACAACAGGAAGTGTCATGTTTTGTTGTAAGCGGTCGCTATGTTACCCCTCTGAGCTAATCAACATGAAACTCTGTCCAGAGACGGAAGACATGTTGATGTATTGTGGATTCCAGCCCCAAGTGGATTTGATGGAGCAGGAGAGCGTGGCGGCGTGGTGAAGTCACCTCAAACGCCGCTGCCATACGTTTGGCTCTGAATTCCACATTTTTGGGCCGAGCTGCTTAAAACTCACTTGGATGCATCCTTATCCACCCCCCAACAGGAATCCATAACAAACTTTGGTGGGCGTGACCTAATGCCTCAACGGCGCCACCTAGCAATTTTCAAAGGACCCTTTGCTATTCACTTACTTCATCGTAGAGACATGAGATTTGGTACAGTGGTAGAGCTCACCAAGACGCTCAGAATTTACAATTAATGTCATAGTGTAAATATCACAGGAAGTCGGCCATTTTAGATTGAAGGTCTGATTTTGACCCCATTTTTGACGTTTACAGCATTGGTATTTGATGGATCTCCTCCTAGAGATTTTGAGCGAGCGGCTTGAAACTCGGGCAGTCTGATCATAAGGCATGGCCAATTAAAGGTTATCAAAACAGTGAGTTTTTGAGCATGCTGAAGGGACGTGAGCGGGGGTCAAAGTTCACCTACTCGCCATGAAACACAAAACTGTTATATTTCATATACAAAAACTCACAGAGCCACCAAACTTTCAGTAGTTGATCACCACTAGGTCTCCTACAATATCCAATGGTCAAATGATGACATTGCTTAGGCCACGCCCCCTGACAACAGGAAGTGTCATGTTTTATTGTTAACAGTCGCTATGTTACCCCTCTGAGCTAATCAACATGAAACTGTGTCCACAGACAGAAGACATGTTGCTGTGTTGTGGATTCGAGGCCCAACTGGATTCCATGTAGCAGTGCGGCGTGGTGGCGTGGCGAAGTCACCTGAAAGGCCGCTGCCATATGTCCAGACTTCCATAGGATATTGACAAATTTAATAAAAAGTAACTTAAAATTACCTTAAAAGGACAACATTTTTAAAAGTCAAAAGGCTTATTTAATGCTTTGAGAACATCTCTTCTATTCGGCTACAAAATCAACCAAAACAGGATGATCTTTTAAGCTATAAGACCATTTTTAAGATGTCAATACATAGATTTTAAGCTGGTGGGTCGCCACTGCCTCCGGTGGCCTAATGCATCGCTGCATCAACTGATCTCCACCAGTTTAATCTCGTCATGGCAAAATTATTTTTTCTCTTCATGTGTGGCCCTAATACTCCATCGTAAGAACACCGCTGTCGTTACCGCGGGTCCTGGGGAAAAAATAAAAAAACGCTGCTCCTGGGGGGAGCGCATAGATGTGTAATACTTCTCATTGCAATTCAGACAGTGCAGTTCATTTTAAAGAGGCAGTTTTGGCGCATATTACGACAGAAATGGGCTGCGGGGAGCCTAAGTGTGTTGTCGTGGGCGTGTTTACCCGCTGCAGGTAACCGCTGTGAAACAATCAGAAAGATTTCCCTGATTAATAACATCTTTATGGAGCGCTAGACTTATTGTTACTATGTGCTGCTTTACCAGTTCTCTCTCTCTCGCTCGCTCGATCGCTCGCTCGTCATCGGACAAAAATCAAACTGCTTCGTGTTTGTATTTGAAATTGTGCGTCAGACTCAGATTTAGAAGTGTTGTTATGACGTTTGAGCTGTAACTGCAACCGTTATATATATCTTGTAACTTTGACAGACAACATCAACTGTCCCCACAATCCAGTGCACACAATACCACAACAGACCTCATCACGCTCTACAGTACATCAAGAAAACTAAATCAACTAAAACAAGTTCACGAGTGCACTTGAAATGAAGTTAATCCATATTTGTGTGTCAGGGTGTCTAAGCACTCTCCAGAATTTGACATCTCAGCAGAACCTGTAATAATTATAGAAAGTAACGTTATAGTTGTTCTGCCTTTTGTTAAGACAGCAAGGAATTCATGTCGTGAATATATTACATAAATAAGATATTAATTAATTCTTAGTCAGAGGAAATCCATGGTAAAAACAGTTAGAAACGTTTTGGGTTCATATTTAATCAGAGTGAGACATCACAACTTTGTTAGATCTCTATGTGAATTACGTGACATAGTGAGTGCTCTCACCTTAAAAAAAGATCTTTGATGTATTTTGCTCCGGTTAAAAGCTGCTTTTCAGCTATGAAGCTAGGGAAACTGCTAATGTTGAAGTTGAATTTGTTGTACACGCTTCTGCCTTGGAAAAATATTTGTCTTTTTACAAAAACAATGTTTTAAACCAGATTTGGTAACAAAGGTTATTCAGACAACGCAAGAAAAGGAAGCTTTGCTTTGTGTGGGGAACTTTTGTCCTAGCTGTCTAGCTGCATATGGCCCCAGGACAGCACAATAGTTTTCTTGAAGTATAATTTTGGAGAAGTAGAAACAAGTATTCATTTCAAAAGGTAGGTAAAAAAGGAAAAACGTTTTTACAAAATCTTAAAATGTTGGATAGTCGTTATTTCAATCTTGCTGTGAAAATTGGTGAAATATTATCATTTTTAATGCTTAGATATAAAATTGCAAGGCAATTACTAAAATTGCCTTTTGTTGAAAATGTTTTTTGGCATGCCATACTTTATATTTATAGGTAGCCTAGATGTGCATAATAAAAGAGTGGAACTAAAAGCTGGTCTAAAATTTTTATGGAGCTTTAACTTGCTAAGAGTAATAACGTTAGATGATTATATCTTTAAAATGAGATAACTGTCTCATAAAATGTGATAGTTTACTTGGTCTAAAGAGATGATTCAATTCAATGTTATTTATATAGCGCCAATTCATGAAATATGTCATCTCAAGGCACTTTACAAAGTCAAAATCAATCAGATTATACAGATTGGGTCAGATTATACACATTGGTCAAAAAAATTCCTATATAAGGGAACCAGTTCATTGCATCAAAGTCTTGACAAGTAGCATTCTCTCTTGAAAAAGCGTAGAACCACAGGGAGAGTCGTCTGCTGTGTCCATGGCTTTGCAGCAATCCTACCTACTGAGCAAGCATGAAGCAACAGCGGGGGAAAAAACTCCCCATTAACGGGAAGTTAAAACCTCCAGCAGAACCGGGCTCAGTATGAACGGTCATCTGCCTCGACCGACTGGGGGTTACAGAAGACAGAGCAGAGACACAACAAGACAGACAAAAAAGCACAGAAGTTCTACATTAGATGGTAGTAGCGGGTGATCTGTCTTCCCTGGATGATGCCACAGCTAACAGAACACCAGACCAGGTGTACCTACAATGAAGAAAAAAGAAAAATCAAAAAGTTAAAAGCTGAAATGACAACAGTCATTCAAAATTGAAGAACAATAGACCCTGATGTCCTGCAGTAGCCTAAACGTATAGCAGCATAACTATAGAGGTAGCTCAGGGTAACATGAGCCCCTCTAACTATAAGCTTTTTAAAAAAGGAAAGTCCAAAGAGCCAGCTTCTAGTGGAGAAGTTCAAGTATCTTGGGGTCTTGTTCACGAATGAGGGGAAGATGGAGCGGGAGATCGACAGGCGGATTGGTGCGGCGTCTGCTGTGAAGCGGGCGCTGTACCGATCCGTTGTGGTGAAGAGAGAGCTGAGCCAAAAGGCGAAGCTCTCGATTTACCGGTCGATCTACGTTCCTACGCTCATCTATGGTCACGAGCTTTGGGTCGTGACCGAAAGAACGAGATCCTGGATACAAGCGGCCGAAATGAGTTTTCTCCATAGTGTGTGTGAGCTCTCCCTTAGAGATAGGGTGAGGAGCTCAGTCATCCGGGGAGGACTCAGAGTAGAGCCACTGCTTCTTCACGTCGAGAGGAGCCAGTTGAGGTGGCTTGTGCATCTGGTTAGGATGCCTCCTGGACGCCTCCCTGGTGAGGTGTTCTGGGCACGTCCCACCGGGAGGAGGCCCAGGGGAAGACCTGGGACACGCTGGAGAGACTATGTTTTCTCTGCTGGCCTGGGAACACCTTGGGATTCCCCTGGAGGAGGTGGCCCAAGTGGCTGGGGAGAGGGACGTCTGGGCCTCCTTTATAAAGCTGCTACCCCCGCTATTTTGCTAAAGTGTTCCTTTAGCAATAGTCCAATTGCTAAAGTGTTACTTTTACATTACTTTTGGGTGTGTATCACCAATTTAGATGTTAAACTTTCATAAAAGCTGTCTTAATGCAAGAAACAAAACCCTTAAACACATGAAATAGCAAGTAACTTTAAAAAACTAAAATGGTTTTGTTAACTTTTCACATTAAGCTGGATTAACAGCTAGTAAGATACCTTTGATTAAATTGGTATACTAATATTTAAACCAGGGGTGTCAAAGGTACGGCCCGCCGAACGATTTAGTCCGGTCCGGTGGCCAAATGCATTATCATTATTCAACGGCTGTATCTCCTCGCTCCATCGAGCGATCTGGACCAGATTTTTTGTGAGTCGTGGGGGAGCGCTGCCGAACACGTTCGTGTGAATTTCCCAGTGGACGGGCGGGCAAAATGCGTGACAGCATCTGCGGTGGCGGGCGGCCGGCGGTGCGCAAATCCCAGCGGTGGCCAATAGGCCAGAGCGGCGCTTTGTTGCGAGGGCCGATCATCACCGCTTGCGGTTTTAATTCTTATTATTCTGCCCCCCTAAAGAGGGGCCTTTTTGGGGGCTTTATCATACTCAAAAACTCACCAAACTTTGCAGATGCATGGTGACTGTTTAAAAATTTTGTATTTTAAGGTCGTTACAAAAATCAAAAGAAAAATGCCTCAACGGCGCCACCTAGCAATTTTCAAAGGACCCTTTGCTATTCACTTACTTCATCGTAGAGACATGAGATTTGGTACAGTGGTAGAGCTCACCAAGACGCTCAGAATTTACAATTAATGTCATAGTGCAAGTATCACAGGAAGTTGGCCATTTTAGACTGAAAGTCTGATTTTGACCTAAATTTTGACAGTTACAGCATTGGTATAAGATCTAACTCCTCCTAGAGATATCGAGCGATCGGCTTGAAACTCGGGCAGTCTGATCATAAGGCATGGCCAATCAAAAGTTATCAAAACGGTGAGTTTTTGAGCATGCTGGAGGGGCGTTGGCAGGGGTCAAAGTTCACCTATTTGCCACAAAATATAAAAGTGTTATATCTCCTACACAGAAACAGACAGATGCACCAAACTTTCAGTAATTGATCACCATCAGGTCTCCTATAATATCCAATGGTCAAATGATGACATTGCTTAGGCCACGCCCCCTGACAACAGGAAGTGTCATGTTTTGTTGTAAGCGGTCGCTATGTTACCCCTCTGAGCTAATCAACATGAAACTGTGTCCACAGACAGAACACATGTTGATGTGTTGTGGATTTCAGGCCCAAGTGGATTCGATGGAGCAGGAGAGCGTGGCGGCGTGGTGAAGTCACCTCAAACGCCGCTGCCATACGTTTGGCTCTGAATTCCACATTTTTGGGCCGAGCTGCTTAAAACTCACTTGGATGCATCCTTATCCACCCCCCAACAGGAATCCATAACAAACTTGGGTGGGCGTGACCTAATGCCTCAACGGCGCCACCTAGCAATTTTCAAAGGACCCTTTGCTATTCACTTACTTCATCGTAGAGACATGAGATTTGGTACAGTGGTAGAGCTCACCAAGACGCTCAGAATTTACAATTAATGTCATAGTGCAAGTATCACAGGAAGTTGGCCATTTTAGACTGAAAGTCTGATTTTGACCTCAATTTTGACAGTTACAGCATTGGTATAAGATCTAACTCCTCCTAGAGATATCGAGCGATCGGCTTGAAACTCGGGCAGTCTGATCATAAGGCATGGCCAATCAAAAGTTATCAAAACGGTGAGTTTTTGAGCATGCTGGAGGGGTGTTGGCAGGGGTCAAAGTTCACCTATTTGCCACAAAATATAAAAGTGTTATATCTCCTACACAGAAACAGACAGATGCACCAAACTTTCAGTAATTGATCACCATCAGGTCTCCTATAATATCCAATGGTCAAATGATGACATTGCTTAGGCCACGCCCCCTGACAACAGGAAGTGTCATGTTTTGTTGTAAGCGGTCGCTATGTTACCCCTCTGAGCTAATCAACATGAAACTGTGTCCACAGACAGAACACATGTTGATGTGTTGTGGATTTCAGGCCCAAGTGGATTCGATGGAGCAGGAGAGCGTGGCGGCGTGGTGAAGTCACCTCAAACGCCGCTGCCATACGTTTGGCTCTGAATTCCACATTTTTGGGCCGAGCTGCCTAAAACTCATTTGGATGCATCCTTATCCACCCCCCAACAGGAATCCATAACAAACTTTAGTGAGCAGGACTTAGTTTCTCTATAGCGCCACCAAGCAATTTTCAAAGGACCCTTTGCTATTCACTTAGTTCATCGTAGAGTAATGAAATTTTGTACAGTTGTAGATCTCAGCAAGACGCTCAGAATTTACAATTAATGTCATAGTGCAAGTATCACAGGAAGTAAGCCATTTTAGATTGAAATCTGAATTTTGACACCATGTTGACATGTAAAGCATTTGTATTTGATCAAACTTGTCCAGCAGGGGGCAGCAAGAGACCACAAATAAACCCCAAAGGAATTTCTCTTGGTAAGTAAGTGATCTTAACTCTTTGGTTTCCTTATGTATTTAAGTTGAACAGATATACAAATCCTGCTTGAAAACTGACAAACTTACTCTTCTTCAATACATTTCAGTTTTTATTTATATAGCGCCAAATCATGAAACATGTCATCAGGGGTGGACTGGGAGAAAAAAATCGGCCCTGGCATTTTGGATTAGTGAGAGTGGACACTTAAAATACTTCCAAAATCTTAATTTATTAACACTGTAAAATGTAAACTCCACCACAGCACAGCAACTATTCTTAGATCAGAGAGAGAGAGAGAGAAAGAGAGGTGTCACGGTCAATCACACATATTATCATGTTACATCATTATAAGAAGTTATTGTAAGTTGCTCATCAGATCTATTCAGTCTTCCAGATACTGTAGGGTAACATTGGACTAATGTGCACTCACTGTGTAAAAAAGGATGCCAGTGACAAAATGAACCAGAGAAATGCCTCACTTGTCATCATGGAAAGAAAGAAAATATATAATAACATAATATAAATTTTGATTTACTCAGTCATTTGTAATAAGTATTTTATTTATCTAATTTCCTAATTTTTGATCATACTTTCTTTAAAATCGCAGACTTTTCGCTATTTTTCATGTAAATCCTTGGTGGCGCTTCATAGCGAAGCCGGTGAGGCCGCAGCGAGCTTGGCCCACTGAGCTATATAATACACTGGAGTGCTAATCACCGTCTGTTAGAACGAGTCGCTTTGAAGCCACCAGCCGCCATATTGGTACTCCCTATTTCCCCCCAGTAACTAAGGAATATGTGCGCTACAGCATGGAATAACGAGGATTTTCTCATGTTCAGGGGGAGCTTAAAACTTTTAAAATGTCAAATGCCATATAGTTTTATGTTATGTTCTAAAAATATCAAGTACTGAGAAAGTCATGTGCTGAAATATTTTGCATTTTATTTATTTAAATATATATGTTTAACATTTATAAATATATAAATAACAATATACAAAAACATATATTTACATATGTGTATACATATATATAAATATATACATATACACATACTTATATATACATATATATATATATATATATAATATGAATAACATGTAAAATATTTCAGCACCTAATTTTGTAGTAGTTGATAGTGTTAGTACATCCACTGACTGTAGAATTACCTGTGAAACGTTTTCACTGAGCCAGAAAACTGCTTGTTGTTGCAACCAAATCCTATGGGATTCTGTGAGAGTAGGGAGGAGCAAGATGGCGGCCAGTGACTTCAGTTTTTCGGCAAAATCAGCACTCCAGTGTATTATATAGCTCAGTGGCTTGGCCTCCCCTGGGATTGCGCAATCCCATGTTAACTGCGCTGACTTCCATTCTGTGAATGCATCTTCCTGTCTCTAGATCATAGATTCAATTGTTCAAACAGTTATGAACTGATGTTCCACAATTTAATATATGTGGATTACGAATTGTGTTTTGGTCATCAAACTGTGTGCAGATAACATGTTTTCGTGGTGCTGGCCGATCATAAACAGCAAAGAACTGGTTGTAGGTGAGGCCGGCAGTTCCTTGGCCACTAGGCAGGGGGCGCTCAAGGGGCACCGCTCGTGATCCCCAAATAGTAGAGTCAAAACAAGTTATTGATGTTTTATTAGCGAGTTTTGCTAAACAAGTAAAGCACTAAAAAGACTCTAAACATACAGCTGGAACAGGACTGATCAGGGAAGGCTTTCCTCCCTGGCAGTGAGCTCCATTGAGACTGAGAGACTTTTAAAACTGAAGAAGATAAAGAGAACTTTTACCGGAAAATTATGATATTTTTGTTCAGAAAGAGCGCCACAGGGACTTAAATTATAAGTAGAGGTAAGACAGCGATACTTATTCATGTTTTGTTTTTGTGATAAAATGTGCGTAATGTGGGTTATAGTTTTAGAATGTGTTACAAATGCAGAAATCCATCATAACTCATAAACTGTTACCAATCAAATGACAAATTTTTTTTCATCAAAGAACCAATATTTTTCCATGTATCTTGGTGAATTTATTTGGCTCAATCAGTCTCCTTCAGCACTTTGCAATGAGTCTACTCTGTAAAGTGTATATATTTGTAAATCTGACTCTGATGACGTCAGTGCCTCACCAGCTATGAACCCTACCGCACGTCACTGACTACAACCACCACCACGATATTTTACATCAGACACCGGAGCAGATGAAGGCCTGCTGTTGGGAACATGTCAGTCAGTTTGACACATTTCGCAGCGTCCGTTTGAAGAACTCGTTTCTTTTTTTCGTGCAGTTTCTCTGCGCCTCCCTTGCGTTTCTTATCCATTACTACTGGGAACACCGCTGCACAAAGTTCCACATGGAGCGTGAAGGTGTTTTTTCTACTTTATGATTGGCCTAGCCCTTTAGACTGTCAGGGATGATAACCAATGGGCTGCAGTAGCCTGTGGTAAGGGCCGGATGATCGGAACAGACTCTTGCGCTGCTGATTTTATTTTTATTCATGCATTATGCAAATATAACGAGGCAGATATATAAAATAATAATAATACATATTATTAATATACATGTCGGGTCTGCCGGCCCAAACAGCACGTCGGCCCACCGGGAAAATGCCCGGTACGCCCGATTACCAGTCCATGCCTGCATGTCATCTAAAGGCAGTTTACAAAGTCAAAATCAATCAGATTATACATATTAAGTCAGATTATCCAGATTGGTAAAAGAAATTCCTATATAAGGGAACCAGTTGATTGCATCAAAGTCGTAGCAAGCGGCATTCACTCCTGAAGAAGGGTAGAGCTACAGGGAGAGTCGTCTGCATTGTACATGGCTTTGCAGCAATCCCTCATACTGATCAAGCATGAAGTGACAGCAGAAGGAAAAACTCCCCATTAACAGGAAGGAAAAACCTCCAGCAGAACCGGGCTCAGTATGAACGGTAATCTGCCTCGACCGACTGGGGGTTACAAAAGAGAGAGAAGAGACACAACATGACAGACAAAAAAGCACAGAAGCACACATTGATCCAGTAATCTGTTTGACATTAGATGGTAATAACAGGTGATCTGTCTTCCCTGGATGATGTCACAGCTAACAGAACGCCAGACCAGGTGTACCTACTATGAAGAAAAAATAGAAAAAACAAAAAGTTAAAAGCTGAAATGACAACAGTCATGCAAAAATGAAGAACAATAGACCCTGATGTCCTCCAGCAGCCTAAGCCTATAGCAGCATAACTATAAAGGTAGATCAGCGTAACATGAGCCACTCTAACTATAAGCTTTGTCAAAAAGGAAAGTCCCAAGAGCCAGCTTCTAGTGGAGGAGTTCAAGTATCTTTGGGTCTTTTTCACGAATGAGGGGAAGATGGAGCAGGAGATCGACAGGCGGATTGGTGCGGCGTCTGCTGTGAAGCGGGCGCTGTACCGATCCGTTGTGGTGAAGAGAGAGCTGAGCCAAAAGGCGAAGGAGGAGCTCAGTCATCCGGGGAGGACTCAGAGTAGAGCCGCTGCTCCTTCACATTGAGAGGAGCCAGTTGAGGTGGCTCGGGCATCTGGTCAGGATGCCTCCTGGACGCCTCCCTGGTGAGGTGTTCTGGGCACGTCCCACCGGGAGGAGGCCCAGGGGAAGACCCAGGACACGCTGGAGAGACTATGCTCGCCTGGGAACACTTAGGGATTCCCCCGGAGGAAGTAGCCCAAGTGGCTGGGGAGAGGAAGGTCTGGGCCTCCCTCTTGAAGCTGCTACACCCGCGACCCGACCCCGGATAAGCGGAAGACGATGGATGGATGGAAAAAGGAAAGTTTTAGGATTAGTCTTAAATGTAGACAGGGTGTCTGCCTCACGGACCAAAACTGGGAGATGGTTCCACTGGAGAGGAGCATGATAGCTAAAGGATCTGCCTCCCATTCTGGTTTTACAGACTTTAGGAACCACCAGCAGACCTGCTTTCTGAGAGTGAAGTGGTCTGTTAGAAATTACTAAAGTTTGTACACAACATACACATGTGGAATATTGCTAACGTGTTACTTTAGCAATATTTCAATTGCTAAAGTGTTACTTTTACATTATTACTTTTGGGTGTGTATCCACCAATTTAACTGTCAAACTTTCATAAAAGCTGTCTTAATGCAAGAAACGAAACCCTTAAGCACATGAAATAATTAACTTTAAATAACTAAAAAGGTTTTGTTAACTTTTCACATGAAGCTGGATTAACAGCTAGTAAAATACCTTTGATTAAATTTGTATACTAGTGTTTAAACCAGGGGTGTCAAACGTACGGCCTGCGGGCCGGATCTGGCCCGCCGAACGATTTAGTCCGGTCCGGTGGCCAAATGCATTTTCATTATTCAACGGCTGTGTCTCCTCGCTGCATCGAGCGATCTGCACCAGATTTTTTGTGAGTCGTGGCGGAGCGCTGCCGAACACGTTCGTGTGAATCGCCCAGTGGACGGGCGGGCAAAATGCGTGACAGCATCTGCGGTGGCGGGCAGCCGGCGGTGCGCAAATCCCAGCGGTGGCCAATAGGCCAGAGCGGCGCTTTGCTGCGAGGGCCGATCATCACCGCTTGCGGTTTTAATTATTATTATTATTATTCTGCCCCCCTAAAGAGGGGCCTTTTTGGGGGCTTTCTCATTTTCAAAAACTCACCAAACTTGGCAGATGCATGGTGACTGTTTAAAAATTTTGTATTTTAAGGTCGTCACAAAAATCTAAAGAAAAATGCCTCAACGGCGCCACCTAGAAATTTTCAAAGGACCCTTTGCTATTCACTTACTTCGTCGTAGAGACATGAAATTTGGTACAGTTGTAGAGCTCAACAAGACGCTCAGAATTTACAATTAATGTCATAGTGCAAATATCACAGGAAGTTGGCCATTTTAGACTGAAAGTCTGATTTTGACCCAATTGTTGACGTTTATAGCATTGGTATTTGATGGATCTCCTCCTAGAGATTTTGAGCGATCGGCTTGAAACTCGGGCAGTCTGATCATAAGGCATGGCCAATCAAAAGTTATCAAAACGGTTAGTTTTTGAGCATGCTGAAGGGGCGTTGTCAGGGGTCAAAGTTCACCTATTCGCCACAAAAAATAAAAGTGTTATATCTCCTACACAGAAACACACAGAGGCACCAAACTTTCTGTGATTAATCATCATCAGGTCTCCTATAATATCCAATGGTCAAATGATGACATCACTTAGGCCACACCCCCTGACAACAGGAAGTGTCATGTTTTGCTGTAAACGGTCGCTATGTTACCCCTCTGAGCTAATCAACATGAAACTGTGTCCAGAGACAGAAAAGATGTTGTTGTGTTGTGGATTCCAGCCCCAAGTGGATTTGATGGAGCAGGAGAGCGTGGCGGCGTGGTGAAGTCACCTCAAACGCCGCTGCCATACGTTTGGCTCTGAATTCCACATTTTTGGGCCGAGCTGCTTAAAACTCACTTGGATGCATCCTTATCCACCCCCCAACAGGAATCCATAACAAACTTTGGTGGGCGTGACCTAATGCCTCAACGGCGCCACTTAGCAATTTTCAAAGGACCCTTTGCTATTCACTTACTTCATCGTAGAGACATGAGATTTGGTACAGTGGTAGAGCTCACCAAGACGCTCAGAATTTACAATTAATGTCATAGTGTAAATATCACAGGAAGTCGGCCATTTTAGATTGAAGGTCTGATTTTGACCCCATTTTTGACGTTTACAGCATTGGTATTTGATTGATCTCCTCCTAGAGATTTTGAGCGAGCGGCTTGAAACTCGGGCAGTCTGATCATAAGGCATGGCCAATTAAAGGTTATCAAAACAGTGAGTTTTTGAGCATGCTGAAGGGACGTGAGCGGGGGTCAAAGTTCACCTACTCGCCATGAAACACAAAACTGTTATATTTCATATACAAAAACTCACAGAGCCACCAAACTTTCAGTAGTTGATCACCACTAGGTCTCCTACAATATCCAATGGTCAAATGATGACATTGCTTAGGCCACGCCCCCTGACAACAGGAAGTGTCATGTTTTATTGTTAACAGTCTCTATGTTACCCCTCTGAGCTAATCAACATGAAACTGTGTCCACAGACAGAAGACATGTTGCTGTGTTGTGGATTCGAGGCCCAACTGGATTCCATGTAGCAGTGCGGCGTGGTGGCGTGGCGAAGTCACCTGAAAGGCCGCTGCCATATGTCCAGACTTCCATAGGATATTGACAAATTTAATAAAAAGTAACTTAAAATTACCTTAAAAGGACAACATTTTTAAAAGTCAAAAGGCTTATTTAATGCTTTGAGAACATCTCTTCTATTCGGCTACAAAATCAACCAAAACAGGATGATCTTTTAAGCTATAAGACCATTTTTAAGATGTCAATACATAGATTTTAAGCTGGTGGGTCGCCACTGCCTCCGGTGGCCTAATGCATCGCTGCATCAACTGATCTCCACCAGTTTAATCTCGTCATGGCAAAATTATTTTTTCTCTTCATGTGTGGCCCTAATACTCCATCGTAAGAACACCGCTGTCGTTACCGCGGGTCCTGGGGAAAAAATAAAAAAACGCTGCTCCTGGGGGGAGCGCATAGATGTGTAATACTTCTCATTGCAATTCAGACAGTGCAGTTCATTTTAAAGAGGCAGTTTTGGCGCATATTACGACAGAAATGGACTGCGGGGAGCCTAAGTGTGTTCTCGTGGGCGTGTTTACCCGCTGCAGGTAACCGCTGTGAAACAATCAGAAAGATTTCCCTGATTAATAACATCTTTATGGAGCGCTAGACTTATTGTTACTATGTGCTGCTTTACCAGTTCTCTCTCTCTCGCTCGCTCGCTCGTCATCGGACAAAAATCAAACTGCTTCGTGTTTGTATTTGAAATTGTGCGTCAGACTCAGATTTAGAAGTGTTGTTATGACGTTTGAGCTGTAACTGCAACCGTTATATATATCTTGTAACTTTGACAGACAACATCAACTGTCCCCACAATCCAGTGCACACAATACCACAACAGACCTCATCACGCTCTACAGTACATCAAGAAAACTAAATCAACTAAAACAAGTTCACGAGTGCACTTGAAATGAAGTTAATCCATATTTGTGTGTCAGGGTGTCTAAGCACTCTCCAGAATTTGACATCTCAGCAGAACCTGTAATAATTATAGAAAGTAACGTTATAGTTGTTCTGCCTTTTGGTAAGACAGCAAGGAATTCATGTCTTGAATACATTACATAAATAAGATATTAATTAATTCTTAGTCAGAGGAAATCCATGGTAAAAACAGTTAGAAACGTTTTGGGTTCATATTTAATCAGAGTGAGACATCACAACTTTGTTAGATCTCTATGTGAATTACGTGAGATAGTGAGTGCTCTCACCTTAAAAAAAGATCTTTGACGTATTTTGCTCCGGTTAAAAGCTGCTTTTCAGCTATGAAGCTAGGGAAACTGCTAATGTTGAAGTTGAATTTGTTCTACACGCTTCTGCCTTGGAAAAATATTTGTCTTTTTACAAAAACAATGTTTAAAACCAGATTTGGTAACAAAGGTTATTCAGACAACGCAAGAAAAGGAAGCTTTGCTTTGTGTGGGGAACTTTTGTCCTAGCTGTCTAGCTGCATATGGCCCCAGGACAGCACAATAGTTTCCTTGAAGTATAATTTTGGAGAAGTAGAAACAAGTATTCATTTCAAAAGGTAGGTAAAAAAGGAAAAACGTTTTTACAAAATCTTAAAATGTTGGATAGTCGTTATTTCAATCTTGCTGTGAAAATTGGTGAAATATTACCATTTTTAATGCTTAGATATAAAATTGCAAGGCAATTACTAAAATTGCCTTTTGTTGAAAATGTTTTTTGGCATGCCATACTTTATATTTATAGGTAGCCTAGATGTGCATAATAAAAGAGTGGAACTAAAAGCTGGTCTAAAATTTTTATGGAGCTTTAACTTGCTAAGAGTAATAACGTTAGATGATTATATCTTTAAAATGAGATAACTGTCTCATAAAATGTGATAGTTTACTTGGTCTAAAGAGATGATTCAATTCAATGTTATTTATATAGCGCCAATTCATGAAATATGTCATCTCAAGGCACTTTACAAAGTCAAAATCAATCAGATTATACAGATTGGGTCAGATTATACACATTGGTCAAAAAAATTCCTATATAAGGGAACCAGTTCATTGCATCAAAGTCTTGACAAGTAGCATTCTCTCTTGAAAAAGCGTAGAACCACAGGGAGAGTCGTCTGCTGTGTCCATGGCTTTGCAGCAATCCTACCTACTGAGCAAGCATGAAGCAACAGCGGGGGAAAAAACTCCCCATTAACGGGAAGGTAAAACCTCCAGCAGAACCGGGCTCAGTATGAACGGTCATCTGCCTCGACCGACTGGGGGTTACAGAAGACAGAGCAGAGACACAACAAGACAGACAAAAAAGCACAGAAGTTCTACATTAGATGGTAGTAGCGGGTGATCTGTCTTCCCTGGATGATGCCACAGCTAACAGAACACCAGACCAGGTGTACCTACAATGAAGAAAAAAGAAAAATCAAAAAGTTAAAAGCTGAAATGACAACAGTCATTCAAAATTGAAGAACAATAGACCCTGATGTCCTGCAGTAGCCTAAACGTATAGCAGCATAACTATAGAGGTAGCTCAGGGTAACATGAGCCCCTCTAACTATAAGCTTTTTAAAAAAGGAAAGTCCAAAGAGCCAGCTTCTAGTGGAGAAGTTCAAGTATCTTGGGGTCTTGTTCACGAATGAGGGGAAGATGGAGCGGGAGATCGACAGGCGGATTGGTGCGGCGTCTGCTGTGAAGCGGGCGCTGTACCGATCCGTTGTGGTGAAGAGAGAGCTGAGCCAAAAGGCGAAGCTCTCGATTTACCGGTCGATCTACGTTCCTACGCTCATCTATGGTCACGAGCTTTGGGTCGTGACCGAAAGAACGAGATCCTGGATACAAGCGGCCGAAATGAGTTTTCTCCATAGTGTGTGTGAGCTCTCCCTTAGAGATAGGGTGAGGAGCTCAGTCATCCGGGGAGGACTCAGAGTAGAACCACTGCTTCTTCACGTCGAGAGGAGCCAGTTGAGGTGGCTTGTGCATCTGGTTAGGATGCCTCCTGGACGCCTCCCTGGTGAGGTGTTCTGGGCACGTCCCACCGGGAGGAGGCCCAGGGGAAGACCAGGGACACGCTGGAGAGACTATGTTTTCTCTGCTGGCCTGGGAACACCTTGGGATTCCCCTGGAGGAGGTGGCCCAAGTGGCTGGGGAGAGGGACGTCTGGGCCTCCTTTATAAAGCTGCTACCCCCGCGATTTTGCTAAAGTGTTCCTTTAGCAATAGTCCAATTGCTAAAGTGTTACTTTTACATTACTTTTGGGTGTGTGTCACCAATTTAGATGTTAAACTTTCAGAAAAGCTGTCTTAATGCAAGAAACAAAACCCTTAAACACATGAAATAGCAAGTAACTTTAAAAAACTAAAATGGTTTTGTTAACTTTTCACATTAAGCTGGATTAACAGCTAGTAAGATACCTTTGATTAAATTGGTATACTAATGTTTAAACCAGGGGTGTCAAAGGCACGGCCCGCCGAACGATTTAGTCCGGTCCGGTGGCCAAATGCATTATCATTATTCAACGGCTGTATCTCCTCGCTGCATCGAGCGATCTGGACCAGATTTTTTGTGAGTCGTGGTGGAGCGCTGCCGAACACGTTCGTGTGAATTGCCCAGTGGACGGGCGGGCAAAATGCGTGACAGCATCTGCGGTGGCGGGCGGCCGGCGGTGCGCAAATCCCAGCGGTGGCCAATAGGCCAGAGCGGCGCTTTGCTGCGAGGGCCGATCATCACCGCTTGCGGTTTTAATTATTATTATTATTATTAGGCCCGAGCAGCGAAGCGCTGCGAAGGCCTATTGTTTCTGTGTTGTTTCTTATTATTATTAGGCCCGAGCAGCGAAGCGCTGCGAAGGCCTATTGTTTCTGTGTTGTTTCTTATTAGGCCCGAGCAGCTAAGCGCTGCGAAGGCCTATTGTATCTGTATTGTAAATTATTCTTATTATTCTGCCCCCCTAAAGAGGGGCCTTTTTGGGGGCTTTATCATACTCAAAAACTCACCAAACTTTGCAGATGCATGGTGACTGTTTAAAAATTTTGTATTTTAAGGTCGTTACAAAAATCAAAAGAAAAATGCCTCAACGGCGCCACCTAGCAATTTTCAAAGGACCCTTTGCTATTCACTTACTTCATCGTAGAGACATGAGATTTGGTACAGTTGTAGAGCTCACCAAGACGCTCAGAATTTACAATTAATGTCATAGTGCAAGTATCACAGGAAGTTGGCCATTTTAGACTGAAAGTCTGATTTTGACCTAAATTTTGACAGTTACAGCATTGGTATAAGATCTAACTCCTCCTAGAGATATCGAGCGATCGGCTTGAAACTCGGGCAGTCTGATCATAAGGCATGGCCAATCAAAAGTTATCAAAACGGTGAGTTTTTGAGCATGCTGGAGGGGCGTTGGCAGGGGTCAAAGTTCACCTATTTGCCACAAAAAATAAAAGTGTTATATCTCCTACACAGAAACAGACAGATGCACCAAACTTTCAGTAATTGATCACCATCAGGTCTCCTATAATATCCAATGGTCAAATGATGACATTGCTTAGGCCACGCCCCCTGACAACAGGAAGTGTCATGTTTTGTTGTAAGCGGTCGCTATGTTACCCCTCTGAGCTAATCAACATGAAACTGTGTCCACAGACAGAACACATGTTGATGTATTGTGGATTTCAGGCCCAAGTGGATTCGATGGAGCAGGAGAGCGTGGCGGCGTGGTGAAGTCACCTCAAACGCCGCTGCCATACGTTTGGCTCTGAATTCCACATTTTTGGGCCGAGCTGCTTAAAACTCACTTGGATGCATCCTTATCCACCCCCCAACAGGAATCCATAACAAACTTTGGTGGGCGTGACCTAATGCCTCAACGGCGCCACCTAGCAATTTTCAAAGGACCCTTTGCTATTCACTTACTTCATCGTAGAGACATGAGATTTGGTACAGTGGTAGAGCTCACCAAGACGCTCAGAATTTACAATTAATGTCATAGTGCAAGTATCACAGGAAGTTGGCCATTTTAGACTGAAAGTCTGATTTTGACCTCAATTTTAACAGTTACAGCATTGGTATAAGATCTAACTCCTCCTAGAGATATCGAACGATCGGCTTGAAACTCGGGCAGTCTGATCATAAGGCATGGCCAATCAAAAGTTATCAAAACGGTGAGTTTTTGAGCATGCTGGAGGGGCGTTGGCAGGGGTCAAAGTTCACCTATTTGCCACAAAATATAAAAGTGTTATATCTCCTACACAGAAACAGACAGATGCACCAAACTTTCAGTAATTGATCACCATCAGGTCTCCTATAATATCCAATGGTCAAATGATGACATTGCTTAGGCCACGCCCCCTGACAACAGGAAGTGTCATGTTTTGTTGTAAGCGGTCGCTATGTTACCCCTCTGAGCTAATCAACATGAAACTGTGTCCACAGACAGAACACATGTTGATGTGTTGTGGATTTCAGGCCCAAGTGGATTCGATGGAGCAGGAGAGCGTGGCGGCGTGGTGAAGTCACCTCAAACGGCGCTGCCATACGTTTGGCTCTGAATTCCACATTTTTGGGCCGAGCTGCTTAAAACTCATTTGGATGCATCCTCATCCATCCCCCAACAGGAATCCATAACAAACTTTAGTGAGCAGGACTTAGTTTCTCTATAGCGCCACCAAGCAATTTTCAAAGGACCCTTTGCTATTCACTTAGTTCATCGTAGAGTAATGAAATTTTGTACAGTTGTAGATCTCAGCAAGACGCTCAGAATTTACAATTAATGTCATAGTGCAAGTATCACAGGAAGTAAGCCATTTTAGATTGAAATCTGAATTTTGACACCATGTTGACATGTAAAGCATTTGTATTTGATCAAACTTGTCCAGCAGGGGGCAGCAAGAGACCACAAATAAACCCCAAAGGAATTTCTCTTGGTAAGTAAGTGATCTTAACTCTTTGGTTTCCTTATGTATTTAAGTTGAACAGATATACAAATCCTGCTTGAAAACTGACAAACTTACTCTTCTTCAATACATTTCAGTTTTTATTTATATAGCGCCAAATCATGAAACATGTCATCAGGGGTGGACTGGGAGAAAAAAATCGGCCCTGGCATTTTGGATTAGTGAGAGTGGACACTTAAAATACTTCCAAAATCTTAATTTATTAACACTGTAAAATGTAAACTCCACCACAGCACAGCAACTATTCTTAGATCAGAGAGAGAGAGAGAGAAAGAGAGGTGTCACGGTCAATCACACATATTATCACGTTACATCATTATAAGAAGTTATTGTAAGTTGCTCATCAGATCTATTCAGTCTTCCAGATACTGTAGGGTAACATTGGACTAATGTGCACTCACTGTGTAAAAAAGGATGCCAATGACAAAATGAACCAGAGAAATGCCTCACTTGTCATCATGGAAAGAAAGAAAATATATAATAACATAATATAAATTTTGATTTACTCAGTCATTTGTAATAAGTATTTTATTTATCTAATTTCCTAATTTTTGATCATATTTTCTTTAAAATCGCAGACTTTTCGCTATTTTTCATGTAAATCCTTGGTGGCGCTTCATAGCGAAGCCGGTGAGGCCGCAGCGAGCTTGGCCTCCCCTGGGATTGCGCAATCCCATGTTAACTGCGCTGACTTCCATTCTGTGAATGCATTTTCCTGTCTCTAGATCATAAATTCAATTGTTCAAATAGTTATGAACTGATTTTCCACAATTTAATATATGTGGATTACGAATTGTGTTTTGGTCATCAAACTGTGTGCAGATAACATGTTTTCGTGGTGCTGGCCGATCATAAACAGCAAAGAACTGGTTGTAGGTGAGGCCGGCAGTTCCTTGGCCACTAGGCAGGGGGCGCTCAAGGGGCACCGCTCATGATCCCCAAATAGTAGAGTCAAAACAAGTTATTGATGTTTTATTAGCGAGTTTTGCTAAACAAGTAAAGCACTAAAAAGACTCTAAACATACAGCTGGAACAGGACTGATCAGGGAAGGCTTTCCTCCCTGGCAGTGAGCTCCATTGAGACTGAGAGACTTTTAAAACTGAAGAAGATAAAGGGAACTTTTACCGGAAAATGATGATATTTTTGTTCAGAAAGAGCGCCACAGGGACTTAAATTATAAGTAGAGGTAAGACAGCGATACTTATTCATGTTTTGTTTTTGTGATAAAATGTGCGTAATGTGGGTTATAGTTTTAGAATGTGTTACAAATGCAGAAATCCATCATAACTCATAAACTGTTACCAATCAAATGACAATTTTTTTTTCATCAAAGAACCAATATTTTTCCATGTATCTTGGTGAATTTATTTGGCTCAATCAGTCTCCTTCAGCACTTTGCAATGAGTCTACTCTGTAGAGTGTATATATTTGTAAATCTGACTCTGATGACGTCAGTGCCTCACCAGCTATGAACCCTACCGCACGTCACTGACTACAACCACCACTACCACCATATTTTACATCAGACACCGGAGCAGATGAAGGCCTGCTGTTGGGAACATGTCAGTCAGTTTGACACATTTCGCAGCATCCGTTTGAAGAACTCGTTTCTTTTTTTCGTGCAGTTTCTCTGCGCCTCCCTTGCGTTTCTTATCCATTACTACTGTGAACACCGCTGCACAAAGTTCCACATGGAGCGTGAAGGTGTTTTTTCTACTTTATGATTGGCCTAGCCCTTTAGACTGTCAGGGATGATAACCAATGGGCTGCAGTAGCCTGTGGTAAGGGCCGGGTGATCGGAACAGACTCTTGCGCTGCTGATTTTATTTTTATTCATGCATTATGCAAATATAAAGAGGCAGATATATAAAATAATAATAATATTAATAATAATAATACATATTATTAATATACATGTCGGGTCTGCCGGCCTGCATGTCATCTAAAGGCAGTTTACAATGTCAAAATCAATCAGATTATACATATTAAGTCAGATTATCCAGATTGGTAAAAGAAATTCCTATATAAGGGAACCAGTTGATTTCATCAAAGTCGTAACAAGCAGCATTGACTCCTGAAGAAGCGTAGAGCCACAGGGAGAGTCGTTTGCATTGTACATGACTTAGCAGCAATCCCTCATACTGATCAAGCATGAAGTGACAGCAGAAGGAAAAACTCCCCATTAACAGGAAGGAAAAACCTCCAGCCGAACCGGGCTCAGTATGAACGGTAATCTGCCTTGACCGACTGGGGGTTACAAAAGAGAGAGAAGAGACACAACAAGACAGACAAAAAAGCACAGAAGCACACATTGATCCAGTAATGTGTTTTACATTAGATGGTAATAGCAGGTGATCTGTCTTCCCTGAATGATGTCACAGCTAACAGAACGCCAGACCAGGTGTACCTACTATGAAGAAAAAATAGAAAAAACAAAAAGGTAAAAGCTGAAATGACAACAGTCATGCAAAATTGAAGAACAATAGACCCTGATGTCCTCCAGCAGCCTAAGCCTATAGCAGCATAACTATAGAGGTAGCTCAGCGTAACATGAACCACTCTAACTATAATCTTTGTCAAAAAGGAAAGTCCCAAGAGCCAGCTTCTAGTGAAGGAGTTCAAGTATCTTGGGGTCTTGTTCACGAATGAGGGGAAGATGGAGCGGGAGATCGACAGGCGGATTGGTGCGACGTCTGCTGTGAAGCGTGCGCTGTACCGATCCGTTGTGGTGAAGAGAGAGCTGAGCCAAAAGGCCAAGCTCTCGATTTACCAGTCGATCTACGTTCCTACCCTCATCTATGGTCACGAGCTTTGGGTCGTGACCGAAAGAACGAAATCCCGGATACAAGCGGCCAAAATGAGTTTTCTCCGTAGTGTGTCTGGGCTCTCCCTTAGAGATAGGGTGAGGAGCTCAGTCATCCGGGGAGGACTCAGAGTAGAGCCGCTGCTCCTCCACGTCGAGAGGAGCCAGTTGAGGTGACTCGGGCATCTGGTCAGGATGCCTCCTGGACGCCTCCTTGGTGAGGTGTTCCGGGCACGTCCCACCGGGAGGAGGCCCAGGGGAAGACCCAGGACACGCTGGAGAGACTCTGCTCGCCTGGGAACGCTTTGGGATTCCCCCGGAGGAAGTGGCCCAAGTGGCTGGGGAGAGGAAGGTCTGGGGCTCCCTCTTGAAGCTGCCCCTGCGACCTGACCCCGGATAAGTGGAAGACGATGGATGGATGGAAAAAGGAAAGTTTTAGGATTAGTCTTAAAAGTAGACAGGGTGTCTGCGTCACGGACCAAAACTGGGAGTTTGTTCCACTGGAGAGGAGCCTGATAACTAAAGGATCTGCCTACCATTCTGGTTTTACAGACTTTAGGAACCACTAGCAGACCTGCTTTCTGAGAGTGAAGTGGTCTGTTAGAAATTACTAAAGTTTGTACACAACATACACATGTGGAATATTGCTAACGTGTTACTTTAGCAATTTTCCAATTGCCAAAGTGTTACTTTTACATTATTACTTTTGGGTGTGTATCCACCAATTTAACTGTCAAACTTTCATAAAAGCTGTCTTAATGCAAGAAACGAAACCCTTAAACACATGAAATAATTAACTTTAAATAACTAAAAAGGTTTTGTTAACTTTTCACATGAAGCTGGATTAACAGCTAGTAAGATACCTTTGATTAAGTTGGTATACTAATGTTTAAACCAGGGGTGTCAAACGTACGGCCTGCGGGCCGGATCTGGCCCGCCGAACGATTTAGTCCGGCCCGGTGGCCAAATGCATTTTCATTATTCAACGGCTGTGTCTCCTCGGTGCATCGACCGATCTGCACCACATTTTTTGTGAGTCGTGGGGGAGCGCTGCCCAACGCATACGTGTGTATTGCATGGTAGACGGGTGAGGAAAATGCATGACAGCTTCTGCGGTGGCTGGCGGCGGGAGGTGCGCGTACCCTAGCGGTGGCCCTTAGGCCAGAGCGGCGCTTGGCTGCGAGGGCCGATCATCACCGCTTGCGGTTTTAATTATTCTTATTATTCTGCCCCCCTAAAGAGGGGCCTTTTTGGGGGCTTTCTCATTTTCAAAAACTCACCAAACTTGGCAGATGCATGGTGACTGTTTAAAAATTTTGTATTTTAAGGTCGTCACAAAAATCTAAAGAAAAATGCCTCAACGGCGCCACCTAGAAATTTTCAAAGGACCCTTTGCTATTCACTTACTTCGTCGTAGAGACATGAAATTTGGTACAGTTGTAGAGCTCAACAAGACGCTCAGAATTTACAATTAATGTCATAGTGCAAATATCACAGGAAGTTGGCCATTTTAGACTGAAAGTCTGATTTTGACCCAATTTTTGACATTTATAGCATTGGTATTTGATGGATCTCCTCCTAGAGATTTTGAGCGATCGGCTTGAAACTCGGGCAGTCTGATCATAAGGCATGGCCAATCAAAAGTTATCAAAACGGTGAGTTTTTGAGCATGCTGAAGGGGCGTTGGCAGGGGTCAAAGTTCACCTATTCGCCACAAAAAATAAAAGTATTATATCTCCTACACAGAAACACACAGAGGCACCAAACTTTCTGTGATTAATTATCATCAGGTCTCCTATAATATCCAATGGTCAAATGATGACATCACTCAGGCCACACCCCCTGACAACAGGAAGTGTCATGTTTTGCTGTAAACGGTCGCTATGTTACCCCTCTGAGCTAATCAACATGAAACTGTGTCCAGAGACAGAAAACATGTTGTTGTGTTGTGGATTCCAGCCCCAAGTCGATTCGATGGAGCAGGAGAGCGTGGCGACGTGGTGAAGTCACCTCAAACGCCGCTGCCATACGTTTGGCTCTGAATTCCACATTTTTGGGCCGAGCTGCACAAAACTCACTTGGATGCATCCTTATCCACCCCCCAACAGGAATCCATAACAAATTTTGGTGGGCGTGACCTAATGCCTCAACGGCGCCACTTAGCAATTTTCAAAGGACCCTTTGCTATTCACTTACTTCATCGTAGAGACATGAGATTTGGTACAGTGGTAGAGCTCACCAAGACGCTCAGAATTTACAATTAATGTCATAGTGTAAATATCACAGGAAGTTGGCCATTTTAGATTGAATGTCTGATTTTGACCCAATTTTTGACGTTTATAGCATTGGTATTTGATGGATCTCCTCCTAGAAATTTTTAGCGAGCGGCTTGAAACTCGGGCAGTCTGATCATAAGGCATGGCCAATTAAAAGTTATCAAAACGGTGAGTTTTTGAGCTTGTTGAAGGGGCATTAGCAAGGGTCAAAGTTCACCTACTCGCCACAAAAAATAAAACTGTTATATCTCCTACACAGAAACACACAGAGGCATCAAACTTTCAGTGATTGATCACCATCAGGTCTCCTATAATATCCAATGGTCAAATGATGACATTGCTTAGGCCACGCCCCCTGACAACAGGAAGTGTCATGTTTTGTTGTAAGCGGTCGCTATGTTACCCCTCTGAGCTAATCAACATGAAACTGTGCCCACAGACAGAACACATGTTGGTATGTTGTGGATTTCAGGCTCAACTGGATTGGATGGAGCAGGGGGGCGTGGTGGCATGGCATATTCACCTCAAACGCTGCTGTCATACGTTTGGCTCTGAATTCCACAGTTTTGGGCCGAGCTGCTTAAAACTCATTTGGATGCATCCTTATCCACCCCCCAACAGGAATCCTTAACAAACTTTAGTGAGCAGGACTTAGTTTCTCTATAGCGCCACCAAGCAAATTTCAAAGGACCCTTTGGTATTCACTTACTTCATCGTAGAGTAATGAAATTTTGTACAGTTGTAGATCTCAGCAAGACGCTCAGAATTTACAATTAATGTCATACTGCAAGTATCACAGTAAGTAAGCCATTTTAGATTGAAATCTGAATTTTGATACCAAGTTGACATGTAAAGCATATGTATTTGATCATACTTGTCCAGCAGGGGGCAGCAAGAGACCACAAATAAACCCCAAAGGAATTTCTCTTGGTAAGTAAGTGATCTTAACTCTTTGGTTTCCTTATATATTTAAGTTGAACAGATATACAAATCCTGCTTGAAAACTGACAAACTTACTCTTGTTCAATACATTTCAGTTTTTATTTATATAACGCCAAATCATAAAACATGTCATCAGGGGTGGACTGGGACAAAAAAATCGGCCCTGGCATTTTGGATTAGACTGGCCCACCACATTTTTTTTGTGTACTGAATGTGTATACCAACTTTGCAATACCAACTGTGCAATACCTTGAGGCCAGGTTAATGGAAATTAGTGAGAGTGGACACTTAAAATACTTCCAAAATCTTAATTTATTACAGTTTTTTACAGTCGCTAGGACACATTTCTCAATACTTAGGTCACTTTTTCAAAACTCTTCACACAGTGAGGACAACAGAAGTATATGTGGGCTAAACTGTGGATCATTTATCATTGCTTTGGCACAAAATGCATTCAATGACTACATCTTTCAAATTACATTAATTCTTTTCTCACTTCGACACAACAACCGCCAAAACTCTGTGTACCTACAGGACAATTTGCACATGCTTACATACTGTTTTCAAAACTGTTAAACTTATGTTCAAAACAATAACATAATACAAAACTGAATAAGACAGCAATTTCCTACATTTCTACAGGAATATTTTAATGAAATATATTTTACATCTTAAAATTAAATGCTATAAAAATAAGTGGACAATTGGACCAACCACAGCTGATTCTCATTGTAGATGAACATCTACACAGGTGTTACTCTTTCAATTTCATTACAAAAAGAGACAACTGCTGAATAGTTTTGTATTGTGATGTAAACATGGACCCAGCCAGAAACAGAGAAGTGGCTGAAAGAGGAAGAAGAGGGGCTGGGAGGGGGCGAGGAATACGTATGCGTGGTGGAAGAAGAATAAGAGGAAGACCAAGAGCTGTAGTTTCAGATGAGATCAGAGCTACTGTAATTGATCATGTAGTAAATCATGGTCTCTCAATGAGAGAGGCTGGTCAGAGAGTGCAGCCAAATCTGCAACGCTCAACAGTGGCATCTATTGTTAGAGTTTTCCAGCAAACCAACAGGTAACTTGTATTCTGCAAGGGCATTTGACTGAGTTGCACATTACAGAAGTAAATAGACTTGTGTGTAATTGCTTCTGCATTTCTGCTTAGGACTCAACGGTTACCTCACACAGGTGGGAGAGGAAGGATGCTCACTGATGTGCAGGAAACTGCCATTGTTGATATGGTCATCAGAAACAATGGCATAAAACTCACTGAGATTCGAGACACAGTTTTGGCAGACAACATTACTTTTGCAAATATTCACAGTGTAAGCATCACAACTATTTCTAGAGTCCTGAAAAACATCAGGTAAGGATGAAACAGTTGTACACTGTGCCTTTTGAGAGGAACTCTGAACATGTCAAGCAACTCAGGAACCAATATGTCCAGGTAAGATCACAATAAAATACAGAACTGTTTTTGAACAAAACACACACAAATAATTTTTTTTTAGGTAATGTTTACTACTGTAACAGCTTATGTTGCCTTGTGGATTTATTATAGAGAGTCATGGAGATTGAAGGCAGGCAAACGCCCCACATTTTCATCTTTGTGGATGAGGCAGGTTTCAACCTGGCCAAAACACGGCGACGAGGAAGGAATGTGATTGGGAAGAGAGCCACAGTGGATGTCCCGGGCCAGAGGGGTGCCAGCATCACAATGTGCGCAGCAATATCCACTGATGGACTGCTGTTACACAAACCACTAATTGGGCCATACAACACTGAACGTCTCCTTGCGTTCCTGCATGATCTCTATGGAAGGGTTGTGCTAGGTGAGGAAAGGGATGCAGAGAGAAGAAATCCACCAACATTTATAATTGTATGGGACAATGTGGCATTTCACCACTCTCGTGCAGTCACCGAGTGGTTTGCAGCCCATCCCAGAATGGTGTCACTTTTCCTCCCACCTTACTCTCCATTCCTCAACCCCATAGAGGAATTCTTTTCCTCATGGAGGTGGAAGGTTTATGACCACCATCCACATAATCAAATGTCCCTCCTGGACGCAATGAATGCTGGATACCTGGACATATCAGCAGAAGATTGTCAGGGATGGATCAGGCATGCCAGAAGATTCTTTCCTAGGTGTATTGCCCTAGATGACATAAGATGTGATGTGGATGAGAACCTGTGGCCAAATGGAGAAGACCGAGTAGATTAGCATTACTATTGTATCTGTATCAGTGGATGATGTGAATACAAATTCTTGTATTTTGGAATTACTCCTAAAAACAAATAAAAGACATAAAATATATTGAAGCATTCTGCATCATGTCTGATTCATTCCAGTAACCTCTATTGCAGTGAATTATTAACCGAGATTGTATAATGCTACATGTTGTTAGTGTTTTTTAGGTCATTGTTTTGTGGGTGACAAAGTGTGTTTGTTGGCTGTCAACCTTTGCTAGTGTTATGGAAGAATGTGTTGATTTGAGATATGTATGAAGTGATTTGGTAGTTTTAGTGCATTTTGAATGTGAAATGAACTGCTGTGCCAAGCTGAAAGTTGGTTTGGAGAACTGTGTGAAGAATTTTGAAAAAGTGACTTAAGTATTGAAAAATGGGTCCTAGCGACTGTAAAAAACTGTAACACTGTAAAATGTAAACTCCACCACAGCACAGCAACTATTCTTAGATCAGAGAGAGAGAGAGAAAGAGAGGTGTCACGGTCAATCACACATATTATCACGTTACATCATTATAAGAAGTTATTGTAAGTTGCTCATCAGATCTATTCAGTCTTCCAGATACTGTAGGGTAACATTGGACTAATGTGCACTCACTGTGTAAAAAAGGATGCCAATGACAAAATGAACCAGAGAAATGCCTCACTTGTCATCATGGAAATAAAGAAAATATATAATAACATAATATAAATTTTGATTTACTCAGTCATTTGTAATAAGTATTTTATTTATCTAATTTCCTAATTTTTGATCATATTTTCTTTAAAATCGCAGACTTTTCGCTATTTTTCATGTAAATCCTTGGTGGCGCTTCATAGCGAAGCCGATGAGGCCGCAGCGAGCTTGGCCTCCCCTGGGATTGCGCAATCCCATGTTAACTGTGCTGACTTCCATTCTGTGAATGCATCTTCCTGTCTCTAGATCATAGATTCAATTGTTCAAACAGTTATGAACTGATTTTCCACAATTTAATATATGTGGATTACGAATTGTGTTTTGGTCATCAAACTGTGTGCAGATAACATGTTTTCGTGGTGCTGACCGATCATAAACAGCAAAGAACTGGTTGTAGGTGAGGCCGGCAGTTCCTTGGCCGCTAGGCAGGGGGCGCTCAAGGGGCACCGCTCGTGATCCCCAAATAGTAGAGTCAAAACAAGTTATTGATGTTTTATTAGCGAGTTTTGCTAAACAAGTAAAGCACTAAAAAGACTCTAAACATACAGCTGGAACAGGACTGATCAGGGAAGGCTTTCCTCCCTGGCAGTGAGCTCCATTGAGACTAAGAGAGTTTTAAATCTGAAGAAGATAAAGAGAACTTTTACCGGAAAATGATATTTTTGTTCAGAAAGAGCGCCGCAGGGACTTAAATTATAAGTAGAGGTAAGACAGCGATACTTATTCATGTTTTGTTTTTGTGATAAAATGTGCGTAATGTGGGTTATAGTTTTAGAATGTGTTACAAATGCAGAAATCCATCATAACTCATAAACTGTTACCAATCAAATGACAATTTTTTTTCATCAAAGAACCAATATTTTTCCATGTATCTTGGTGAATTTATTTGGCTCAATCAGTCTCCTTCAGCACTTTGCAACGAGTCTACTCTGTAGAGTGTATATATTTGTAAATCTGACTCTGATGACGTCAGTGCCTCACCAGCTATGAACCCTACCGCACGTCACTGGCTACAACCACCACCACCATATTTTACATCAGACACCGGAGCAGATGAAGGCCTGCTGTAGGGAACATGTCAGTGAGTTTGACACATTTCGCAGCATCCGTTTGAAGAACTCGTTTCTTTTTTTCGTGCAGTTTCTCTGCGCCTCCCTTGCGTTTCTTATCCATTACTACTGTGAACACCGCTGCACAAAGTTCCACATGGAGCGTGAAGGTGTTTTTCTGCTTTATGATTGGCCTAGCCCTTTAGACTGTCAGGGATGATAACCAATGGGCTGCAGTAGCCTGTGGTAAGGGCCGGATGATCGGAACAGACTCTTGCGCTGCTGATATTTTTCTTCATGCATTATGCAAATATAACGAGGCAGATATATAAAATAATAATAATAATAATACATATTATTAATATACATGTCGGGTCTGCCGGCCCAAACAGCACGTCGGCCCACCGGGAAAATGCCCGGTACGCCCGATTACCAGTCCATGCCTGCATGTCATCTAAAGGCAGTTTACAATGTCAAAATCAATCAGATTATACATATTAAGTCAGATTATCCAGATTGGTAAAAGAAATTCCTATATAAGTGAACCAGTTAATTGCATCAAAGTCGTAACAAGCAGCATTCACTCCTGAAGAAGCGTAGAGCCACAGGGAGAGTCGTTTGCATTGTCCATGGCTTTGCAGCAATCCCTCATACTGATCAAGCATGAAGTGACAGCAGAAGGAAAAACTCCCCATTAACAGGAAGGAAAAACCTCCAGCAGAACCGGGCTCAGTATGAACGGTAATCTGCCTCGACCGACTGGGGGTTACAAAAGAGAGAGAAGAGACACAACATGACAGACAAAAAAGCACAGAAGCACACATTGATACAGTAATGTGTTTTACATTAGATGGTAATAGCAGGTGATCTGTCTTCCCTGGATAATGTCACAGCTAACAGAACGCCAGACCAGGTGTACCTACTATGAAGAAAAAATAGAAAAAACAAAAAGTTAAAAGCTGAAATGACAACAGTCATGCAAAAACGAAGAACAGTAGACCCTGATGTCCTCCAGCAGCCTAAGCCTACAGCAGCATAACTATAGAGGTAGCTCAGGGTAACATGAACCACTCTAACTATAAGCTTTGTCAAAAAGGAAAGTCCCAAGAGCCAGCTTCTAGTGGAGGAGTTCAAGTATCTTGGGGTCTTGTTCACGAATGAGGGGAAGATGGAGCGGGAGATCGACAGGCGGATTGGTGCGACGTCTGCTGTGAAGCGGGCGCTGTACCGGTCCGTTGTGGTGAAGAGAGAGCTGAGCCAAAAGGCCAAGCTCTCGATTTACCAGTCGATCTACGTTCCTACCCTCATCTATGGTCACGAGCTTTGGGTCGTGACCGAAAGAACGAGATCCCGGACACAAGCGGCTAAAATGAGTTTTCTCCATAGTGTGTCTGGGCTCTCCCTTAAAGATAGGGTGAGGAGATCAGTCATCCGGGGAGGACTCAGAATAAAGCCGCTGCTCCTTCACATTGAGAGGAGCCAGTTGAGGTGGCTCGGGCATCTGGTTAGGATGCCTCCTGGACGCATCCCTGGTGAGGTGTTCTGGGCACGTCCCACCGGGAGGAGGCCCAGGGGAAGACCCAGGACACGCTGGAGAGACTCTGCTGGCCTGGGAACGCTTTGGGATTCCCCCGGAGGAAGTGGCCCAAGTGGCTGGGGAGAGGAAGGTCTGGGCCTCCCTCTTGAAGCTGCTACACCCGCGACCTGACCCTGGATAAGCGGAAGACGATGGATGGATGGAAAAAGGAAAGTTTAAGGATTAGTCTTAAAAGTAGACAGGGTGTCTGCGTCACGGACCAAAACTGGGAGTTGGTTCCACTGGAGAGGAGCCTGATAGCTAAAGGATCTGCCTACCATTCTGGTTTTACAGACTTTAGGAACCACCAGCAGACCTGCTTTCTGAGAGTGAAGTGGTCTGTTAGAAATTACTAAAGTTTGTACACAACATACACATGTGGAATATTGGTAACGTGTTACTTTAGCAATATTCCAATTGCTAAAGTGTTACTTTTACATTATTACTTTTGGGTGTGTATCCACCAATTTAACTGTCAAACTTTCATAAAAGCTGTCTTAATGAAAGAAACGAAACCCTTAAACACATGAAATAATTAAATTTAAATAACTAAAAAGGTTTTGTTAACTTTTCACATGAAGCTGGATTAACAGCTAGTGAGATACCTTTAATTAAATTTGTATACTAGTGTTTAAACCAGGGGTGTCAAACGTACGGCCTGCGGGCCGGATCTGACCCGCCGAACGATTTAGTCCGGCCCGGTGGCCAAATGCATTATCATTATTCAACGGCTGTGTGTCCTCGGTGCATCGACCGATCTGCACCAGATTTTTTGTGAGTCGTGGGGGAGCGCTGCCCAACGCCTACGTGTGTATTGCATGGTAGACGGGCGAGGAAAATGCATGACAGCTTCTGCTGTGGCTGGCGGTGGGAGGTGCGCGTACCCTAGCAGTGGCCCATAGGCCAGAGCGGCGCTTGGCTGCGAGGGCCGATCATCACCGCTTGCGGTTTTAATTATTATTATTATTTTTATTCTGCCCCCCTAAAGAGGGGCCTTTTTGGGGGATTTATCATATTCAAAAACTCACCAAACTTGGCGGACGCATGAAGACTGTTTAAAAATTTTGTATTTTAAGGTCCTCATAAAAATCTAAAGAAAAATGCCTCAACGGCGCCACCTAGCAATTTTCAAAGGACCCTTTGCTATTCACTTACTTCATCGTAGAGACATGAGATTTGGTACAGTGTTAGAGCTCACCAAGACGCTCAGAATTTACAATTAATGTCATAGTGCAAATATCACAGGAAGTCGGCCATTTTAGATTGAAGGTCTGATTTTGACCCCATTTTTGACGTTTACAGCATTGGTATTTGATCGAACTCCTCCTAGAGATTTTTAGCGAGCGGCTTGAAACTCGGTCAGTCTGATCATAAGGCATGGCCAATTAAAAGTTATCAAAACGGTGAGTTTTTGAGCATGCTGAAGGAGTGTTAGCAGGGGTCAAAGTTCACCTACTCGCCACAAAAAATAAAACTGTTATATCTCCTACACAGAAACACATAGAGGCACCAAACTTTCTGTGATTGATCATCATTGGGTCTTCTTTAATATCCAATGGTCAAATTATGACATCACTTAGGCCACGCCCCCTGACAACAGGAAGTGTCATGTTTTGCTGTAAACGGTCGCTATGTTACCCCTCTGAGCTAATCAACATGAAACTGTGTCCAGAGACGGAAGACATGTTGATGTATTGTGGATTCCAGCCCCAAGTGGATTCGATGGAGCAGGAGAGCGTGGCGGCGTGGTGAAGTCACCTCAAACGCCGCTGCCATACGTTTGGCTCTGAATTCCACATTTTTGGGCCGAGCTGCTTAAAACTCACTTGGATGCATCCTTATCCACCCCCCAACAGGAATCCATAACAAACTTTGGTGGGCGTGACCTAATGCCTCAACGGCGCCACCTAGCAATTTTCAAAGGACCCTTTGCTATTCACTTACTTCATCGTAGAGACATGAGATTTGGTACAGTGTTAGAGCTCACCAAGACGCTCAGAATTTACAATTAATGTCATAGTGCAAATATCACAGGAAGTCGGCCATTTTAGATTGAAGGTCTGATTTTGACCCGATTTTTGACGTTTACAGCATTGGTATTTGATCGAACTCCTCCTAGAGATTTTGAGCGAGCAGCTTGAAACTCGGTCAGTCTGATCATAAGGCATGGCCAATTAAAAGTTATCAAAACGGTGAGTTTTTGAGCATGTTGAAGGGGTGTTAGCAGGGGTCAAAGTTCACCTACTCGCCACAAAAAATAAAACTGTTATATCTCCTACACAGAAACACATAGAGGCACCAAACTTTCTGTGATTGATCATCATTGGGTCTTCTTTAATATCCAATGGTCAAATTATGACATCACTTAGGCCACGCCCCCTGACAACAGGAAGTGTCATGTTTTGCTGTAAACGGTCGCTATGTTACCCCTCTGAGCTAATCAACATGAAACTGTGTCCAGAGACGGAAGACATGTTGATGTATTGTGGATTCCAGCCCCAAGTGGATTCGATGGAGCAGGAGAGCGTGGCGGCGTGGTGAAGTCACCTCAAACGCCGCTGCCATACGTTTGGCTCTGAATTCCACATTTTTGGGCCGAGCTGCTTAAAACTCACTTGGATGCATCCTTATCCACCCCCCAACAGGAATCCATAACAAACTTTGGTGGGCGTGACCTAATGCCTCAACGGCGCCACCTAGCAATTTTCAAAGGACCCTTTGCTATTCACTTACTTCATCGTAGAGACATGAGATTTGGTACAGTGGTAGAGCTCACCAAGACGCTCAGAATTTACAATTAATGTCATAGTGTAAATATCACAGGAAGTCGGCCATTTTAGATTGAATGTCTGATTTTGACCCCATTTTTGACGTTTACAGCATTGGTATTTGATGGAACTCCTCCTAGAGATTTTGAGCGAGCGGCTTGAAACTCGGGCAGTCTGATCATAAGGCATGGCCAATTAAAGGTTATCAAAACAGTGAGTTTTTGAGCATGCTGAAGGGGCGTGAGCGGGGGTCAAAGTTCACCTACTCGCCATGAAACACAAAACTGTTATATTTCATATACAAAAACTCACAGAGCCACCAAACTTTCAGTAGTTGATCACCACTAGGTCTCCTACAATATCCAATGGTCAAATGATGACATTGCTTAGGCCACGCCCCCTGACAACAGGAAGTGTCATGTTTTATTGTTAACATTCGCTATGTTACCCCTCTGAGCTAATCAACATGAAACTGTGTCCACAGACAGAAGACATGTTGCTGTGTTGTGGATTCGAGGCCCAACTGGATTCCATGTAGCAGTGCGGCGTGGTGGCGTGGCGAAGTCACCTGAAAGGCCGCTGCCATATGTCCAGACTTCCATAGGATATTGACAAATTTAATAAAAAGTAACTTAAAATTACCTTAAAAGGACAACATTTTTAAAAGTCAAAAGGCTTATTTAATGCTTTGAGAACATCTCTTCTATTCGGCTACAAAATCAACCAAAACAGGATGATCTTTTAAGCTATAAGACCATTTTTAAGATGTCAATACATAGATTTTAAGCTGGTGGGTCGCCACTGCCTCCGGTGCCCTAATGCATCGCTGCATCAACTGATCTCCACCAGTTTAATCTCGTCATGGCAAAATTATTTTTTCTCTTCATGTGTGGCCCTAATACTCCATGGTAAGAACACCGCTGTCGTTACCGCGGGTCCTGGGGAAAAAAAAAAAAACGCTGCTCCTGGGGGGAGCGCATAGATGTGTAATACTTCTCATTGCAATTCAGACAGTGCAGTTCATTTTAAAGAGGCAGTTTTGGCGCATATTATTTATTTATTTATTTATTTATTTATAAACATTTATTAGAGGATCAGCCCCATGAGATGAAGCATCTCGTTTTCATGGGGGTCCTCAGTAACATATCCAAACAATGTAGAAAGGAAAACAACAAAGTAGATACAATATACAAGATACAAGAAAAAGACCACACCGCACTCACACGCACACACACACTCACACACAAGCTCTCACTAACCCCTCAACACAGAAAGAGTAAAGTAAATCACAGTAATTCCCAAACCGCAGTAATTATACCACTAGACAATAAAACCTTATATAATCTTAGACTCAGCATGATGGTGATCTGAAAGTCAAGCATTTCAGAAATGATAATAAGTAGGGCATAATACTCCCAAATATAACTGACAGAGTTGACATTACTAGATACGTATATTTCTACAGATAAACACATTCATACAACCATAACTAACATGACACATATTACTGCTAAGTCTAGAATACTAGAAACATAGACAAGTGGTCTGAAGATGTGTTAACAAAGCAGTTCGGAACAGAGGAAAAGACGTAAGCGAACGGATAGATGCAGGAAGGCTGTTCCAATCACGAGGGGCTTTAACACAGAAAGCATGTTTCCCAAATTCTCTCTTAACTCTGGGGACAGTAAAGAAGATCTGTTCGTTGTGACGAAGATTATATTGTGAGCTGTAAGGCACTAAATATTGGGATAAGTAAAATGGATATTGAAAGTAAATGCATTTAAATATAAGTTGAAACCAATGATATTGTCTTCTGGCTGAAGGTGCAAGCCAGGACAGCTGGTCATACAAAATACAGTGATGTGTCCTATAGGGGCAGCGAAGGACGAATCGGCACAGGCTGTTGTAAACCACATCAAGAGAGTGTAGGTAAGTGGCAGTAGTGTTAGCATATATGATATCTGCATAGTCCAATATAGGTAACAGCAACTGGGAGACTATTTTTTTCCTAACCTGAAAATTAAAGCAGTCTATCGATTGATATAATGTTTTAAGACGAAAGTTAAGTTTATTGTTAAGTGTGTGTATATGAGCTTTGAATGAAAGATCACTTTCTAGCCAAACACCGAGATATTTATATTTTTCAGTTGATTCTAAAGGAGAAGAATCCAGAAAATGCAGATTAAGATTATTTCTATCTTTCTTCTGGAAAAGCATACAGTAAGATTTTGATTTATTCAAAAGAAGTTTATTAAATGACAGCCAGTGCTGTACAGAATCGAAGTCACATTGTAGGGAATAATTTATGTCAGAAATATTCAATTTGGAGCAATATATGATTGTATCATCTGCATAAAGATGAATGTCACATCCTGAACAGCAGAGTGGCAAGTCATTAATAAAAATGGAAAATAACAAAGGCCCAAGTGAAGAACCCTGTGGAATGCCTTTATCTACGCCTATAAAATTCGACTGACTACCCCTAAAGGACACACTCTGGCGGCGGTGATGAAGATATGAATTAAACCACAGAAGAGATGAACGGGAAAAGCCAATAGAGTACAATTTATCCAGGAGTAGATAATGATCAACTAGATCAAATGCTTTAGTAAGATCTAAGAAGATGGCACCAGTACTGATGTTGTTATCAAAACTAGAAAAAATATCGTTCGTAAGTTTCAAAAGAGCAGTAGTAGTTGAATAGTATTTCCTGAAACCTGACTGGCATTGAGATAGTAAATTATTATCAGAAAGATGATTAGATATTTGATCGAAGATAATTTTCTCAAAAATTTTTACAATACTATTAATTATTGAGATAGGTCTATAATTGTTCATATTTTGGGTGTCCCCTCCTTTATGCAATGGAATGACTTTGGTACACTTCCATGCCAGAGGCACTTCATTGGTTATAAATGACAAATTAAAAAGCTCAGCCAATGGAGAGGAGAGGACATATGAAGAAATTTTAATAAACTTACCCTCAATGCCGTCAGGGCCCGATCCACTGCTAGAGGATAGCTTGCTAATGGCCAACTGGACATCAGCTGAGCTAACCTGTCGAAATGTAAAAGAGCTGTCGTAGGGCTGAGAATTAACATTCGACACAGGGTGAAAAAGTGATGACTGTACCTGAGGTGTTTGAGCAAAATGCAAACTAAACGCATTTGAAATAACAGCTGGATCATTAACAGTTGCATTATTGATTATCATGTTACTGCTGGTACTGTTCGAGTTGTCAATTAAGGTATTCATTTTTTTCCAAAATTGTTTAGGATTATTGAAATCATGTGACAAACTATTTCTATAGTAATTGGCTTTAGCATTATGATAGAAATGGGCTGCGGGGAGCCTAAGTGTGTTGTCGTGGGCGTGTTTACCCGCTGCAGGTAACCGCTGTGAAACAATCAGAAAGATTTCCCTGATTAATAACATCTTTATGGAGCGCTAGACTTATTGTTACTATGTGCTGCTTTACCAGTTCTCTCTCTCTCGCTCGCTCGCTCGCTCGCTCGTCATCGGACAAAAATCAAACTGCTTCGTGTTTGTATTTGAAATTGTGCGTCAGACTCAGATTTAGAAGTGTTGTTACGACGTTTGAGCTGTAACTGCAACCATTATATATATCTTGTAACTTTGACAGACAACACCAACTGTCCCCACAATCCAGTGCACACAATACCACAACAGACCTCATCACGCTCTACAGTACATCAAGAAAACTAAATCAACTAAAACAAGTTCACGAGTGCACTTGAAATGAAGTTAATCCATATTTGTGTGTCAGGGTGTCTAAGCACTCTCCAGAATTTGACATCTCAGCAGAACCTGTAATATTTATAGAAAGTAACGTTATAGTTGTTCTGCCTTTTGTTAAGACAGCAAGGAATTCATGTCGTGAATACATTACATAAATAAGATATTAATTAATTCTTAGTCAGAGGAAATCCATGGTAAAAACAGTATGAAACGTTTTGGGTTCATATTTAATCAGAGTGAGACATCACAACTTTGTTAGATCTCTATGTGAATTACGTGAGATAGTGAGTGCTCTCACCTTAAAAAAAGATCTTTGATGTATTTTGCTCCGGTTAAAAGCTGCTTTTCAGCTATTAAGCTAGGGAAACTGCTAATGTTGAAGTTGAATTTGTTCTACACGCTTCTGCCTTGGAAAAATATTTGTCTTTTTACAAAAACAATGTTTAAAACCAGATTTGGTAACAAAGGTTATTCAGACAACGCAAGAAAAGGAAGCTTTGTGTGGGGAACTTTTGTCCTAGCTGTCTAGCTGCATATGGCCCCAGGACAGCACAATAGTTTTCTTGAAGTATAATTTTGGAGAAGTAGAAACAAGTATTCATTTCAAAAGGTAGGTAAAAAAGGAAAAAAGTTTTTACAAAATCTTAAAATGTTGGATAGTCGTTATTTCAATCTTGCTGTGAAAATTGGTGAAATATTATCATTTTTAATGCTTAGATATAAAATTGCAAGGCGATTACTAAAATTGCCTTTTGTTGAAAATGTTTTTTGGCATGCCATACATTATATTTATAGGTAGCCTAGATGTGCATAATAAGAGAGTGGAACTAAAAGCTGGTCTAAAATTTTTATGGAGCTTTAACTTGCTAAGAGTAATAACGTTAGATGATTATATCTTTAAAATGAGATAACTGTCTCATAAAATGTGATAGTTTACTTGGTCTAAAGAGATGATTCAATTCAATGTTATTTATATAGCGCCAATTCATGAAATATGTCATCTCAAGGCACTTTACAAAGTCAAAATCAATCAGATTATACAGATTGGGTCAGATTATACACATTGGTCAAAAAAATTCCTATATAAGGGAACCAGTTCATTGCATCAAAGTCTTGACAAGTAGCATTCTCTCTTGATGAAGCGTAGAACCACAGGGAGAGTCGTCTGCTGTGTCCATGGCTTTGCAGCAATCCCTCATACTGAGCAAGCATGAAGCAACAGCGGGGAAAAAAACTCCCCATTAACGGGAAGGTAAAACCTCCAGCAGAACCGGGCTCAGTATGAACGGTCATCTGCCTCGACAGACTGGGGGTTACAGAAGACAGAGCAGAGACACAACAAGACAGACAAAAAAGCACAGAAGTTCTACATTAGATGGTAGTAGCGGGTGATCTGTCTTCCCTGGATGATGCCACAGCTAACAGAACACCAGACCAGGTGTACCTACAATGAAGAAAAAAGAAAAATCAAAAAGTTAAAAGCTGAAATGACAACAGTCATTCAAAATTGAAGAACAATAGACCCTGATGTCCTGCAGTAGCCTAAACGTATAGCAGCATAACTATAGAGGTAGCTCAGGGTAACATGAGCCACTCTAACTATAAGCTTTTTAAAAAAGGAAAGTCCAAAGAGCCAGCTTCTAGTGGAGAAGTTCAAGTATCTTGGGGTCTTGTTCACGAATGAGGGGAAGATGGAGCGGGAGATCGACAGGCGGATTGGTGCGGCGTCTGCTGTGAAGCGGGCGCTGTACCGATCCGTTGTGGTGAAGAGAGAGCTGAGCCAAAAGGCGAAGCTCTCGATTTACCAGTCGATCTACGTTCCTACCCTCATCTATGGTCACGAGCTTTGGGTCGTGACCGAAAGAACGAGATCCTGGATACAAGCGGCCGAAATGATTTTTCTCCATAGTGTGTGTGAGCTCTCCCTTAGAGATAAGGTGAGGAGCTCAGTCATCCGGGGAGGACTCAGAGTAGCCACTGCTTCTTCACGTCGAGAGGAGCCAGTTGAGGTGGCTTGTGCATCTGGTTAGGATGTCTCCTGGACGCCTCCCTGGTGAGGTGTTCTGGGCACGTCCCACCGGGAGGAGGCCCAGGGGAAGACCTGGGACACGCTGGAGGGACTATGTTTTCTCTGCTGGCCTGGGAACACCTTGGGATTCCCCTGGAGGAGGTGGCCCAAGTGGCTGGCGAGAGGGACGTCTGGGCCTCCTTTATAAAGCTGCTACCCCCGCGATTTTGCTAAAGTGTTCCCTTAGCAATAGTCCAATTGCTAAAGTGTTACTTTTACATTACTTTTGGGTGTGTATCACCAATTTAGATGTTAAACTTTCATAAAAGCTGTCTTAATGCAAGAAACAAAACCCTTAAACACATGAAATAGCAAGTAACTTTAAAAAACTAAAATGGTTTTGTTAACTTTTCACATTAAGCTGGATTAACAGCTAGTAAAATACCTTTGATTAAATTGGTATACTAATGTTTAAACCAGGGGTGTCAAAGGTACGGCCCGCCGAACGATTTAGTCCGGTCCGGTGGCCAAATGCATTATCATTATTCAACGGCTGTATCTCCTCGCTGCATCGAGCGATCTGGACCAGATTTTTTGTGAGTCGTGGGGGAGCGCTGCCGAACACGTTCGTGTGAATCGCCCAGTGGACGGGCGGGCAAAATGCGTGACAGCATCTGCGGTGGCGGGCGGCCGGCGGTGCGCAAATCCCAGCGGTGGCCAATAGGCCAGAGCGGCGCTTTGCTGCGAGGGCCGATCATCACCGCTTGCGGTTTTAATTAGGCCCGAGCAGCGAAGCGCTGCGAAGGCCTATTGTTTCTGTGTTGTTTCTTATTAGGCCCGAGCAGCTAAGCGCTGCGAAGGCCTATTGTATCTGTAGTGTTAATTATTATTATTATTATTAGGCCCGAGCAGCTAAGCGCTGCGAAGGCCTATTGTATCTGTAGTGTTAATTATTATTATTATTATTATTATTATTCTGCCCCCCTAAAGAGGGGCCTTTTTGGGGGCTTTCTCATTTTCAAAAACTCACCAAACTTGGCAGATGCATGGTGACTGTTTAAAAATTTTGTATTTTAAGGTCGTCACAAAAATCTAAAGAAAAATGCCTCAACGGCGCCACCTAGAAATTTTCAAAGGACCCTTTGCTATTCACTTACTTCGTCGTAGAGACATGAAATTTGGTACAGTTGTAGAGCTCAACAAGACGCTCAGAATTTACAATTAATGTCATAGTGCAAATATCACAGGAAGTTGGCCATTTTAGACTTAAAGTCTGATTTTGACCCAATTTTTGACGTTTATAGCATTGCTATTTGATGGATCTCCTCCTAGAGATTTTGAGCGATCGGCTTGAAACTCGGGCAGTCTGATCATAAGGCATGGCCAATCAAAAGTTATCAAAACGGTGAGTTTTTGAGCATGCTGAAGGGGCGTTGGCAGGGGTCAAAGTTCACCTATTCGCCACAAAAAATAAAAGTGTTATATCTCCTACACAGAAACACACAGAGGCACCAAACTTTCTGTGATTAATCATCATCAGGTCTCCTATAATATCCAATGGTCAAATGATGACATCACTTAGGCCACACCCCCTGACAACAGGAAGTGTCATGTTTTGCTGTAAACGGTCGCTATGTTACCCCTCTGAGCTAATCAACATGAAACTGTGTCCAGAGACAGAAAACATGTTGTTGTGTTGTGGATTCCAGCCCCAAGTCGATTCGATGGAGCAGGAGAGCGTGGCGGCGTGGTGAAGTCACCTCAAACGCCGCTGCCATACGTTTGGCTCTGAATTCCACATTTTTGGGCCGAGCTGCATAAAACTCACTTGGATGCATCCTTATCCACCCCCCAACAGGAATCCATAACAAATTTTGGTGGGCGTGACCTAATGCCTCAACGGCGCCACTTAGCAATTTTCAAAGGACCCTTTGCTATTCACTTACTTCATCGTAGAGACATGAGATTTGGTACAGTGGTAGAGCTCACCAAGACGCTCAGAATTTACAATTAATGTCATAGTGTAAATATCACAGGAAGTCGGCCATTTTAGATTGAATGTCTGATTTTGACCACATTTTTGACGTTTATAGCATTGGTATTTGATGGATCTCCTCCTAGAGATTTTTAGCGAGCGGCTTGAAACTCGGGCAGTCTGATCATAAGGCATGGCCAATTAAAAGTTATCAAAACGGTGAGTTTTTGAGCTTGTTGAAGGGGCATTAGCAAGGGTTAAAGTTCACCTACTCGCCACAAAAAATAAAACTGTTATATCTCCTACACAGAAACACACAGAGGCATCAAACTTTCAGTGATTGATCACCATCAGGTCTCCTATAATATCCAATGGTCAAATGATGACATTGCTTAGGCCACGCCCCCTGACAACAGGAAGTGTCATGTTTTGTTGTAAGCGGTCGCTATGTTACCCCTCTGAGCTAATCAACATGAAACTGTGTCCACAGACAGAACACATGTTGGTATGTTGTGGATTTCAGGCTCAACTGGATTGGATGGAGCAGGGGGGCGTGGCGGCGTGGCATATTCACCTCAAACGCTGCTGTCATACGTTTGGCTCTGAATTCCACAGTTTTGGGCCGAGCTGCTTAAAACTCATTTGGATGCATCCTTATCCACCCCCCAACAGGAATCCTTAACAAACTTTAGTGAGCAGGACTTAGTTTCTCTATAGCGCCACCAAGCAAATTTCAAAGGACCCTTTGGTATTCACTTACTTCATCGTAGAGTAATGAAATTTTGTACAGTTGTAGATCTCAGCAAGACGCTCAGAATTTACAATTAATGTCATACTGCAAGTATCACAGGAAGTAAGCCATTTTAGATTGAAATCTGAATTTTGATACCAAGTTGACATGTAAAGCATATGTATTTGATCATACTTGTCCAGCAGGGGGCAGCAAGAGACCACAAATAAACCCCAAAGGAATTTCTCTTGGTAAGTAAGTGATCTTAACTCTTTGGTTTCCTTATATTTATATATTTAAGTTGAACAGATATACAAATCCTGCTTGAAAACTGACAAACTCTTGTTCAATACATTTCAGTTTTTATTTATATAACGCCAAATCATGAAACATGTCATCAGGGGTGGATTGGGACAAAAAATTGGCCCTGGCATTTTGGATTAGACTGGCCCACCACATTTTTTTTGTGTACTGAATGTGTATACCAACTGTGCAATACCAACTGTGCAATACCTTGAAGTCAGGATAATGGAAATTAGTGAGAGTGGACACTTAAAATACTTCCAAAATCTTAATTTATTAACACTGTAAAATGTAAACTCCACCACAGCACAGCAACTATTCTTAGATCAGAGAGAGAGAGAGAGAAAGAGAGGTGTCACGGTCAATCACACATATTATCACGTTACATCATTATAAGAAGTTATTGTAAGTTGCTCATCAGATCTATTCAGTCTTCCAGATACTGTAGGGTAACATTGGACTAATGTGCACTCACTGTGTAAAAAAGGATGCCAATGACAAAATGAACCTGAGAAATGGCTCACTTGTCATCATGGAAAGAAAGAAAATATATAATAACATAATATAAATTTTGATTTACTCAGTCATTTGTAATAAGTATTTTATTTATCTAATTTCCTAATTTTTGATCATATTTTCTTTAAAATCGCAGACTTTTCGCTATTTTTCATGTAAATCCTTGGTGCCGCTTGATAGCGAAGCCGGTGAGGCCGCAGCGAGCTTGGCCTACCCTGGGATTGCGCAATCCCATGGTAACTGCGCTGACTTCCATTCTGTGAATGCATCTTCCTGTCTCTAGATCATAAATTCAATTGTTCAAACAGTTATGAACTGATTTTCCACAATTTAATATATGTGGATTACGAATTGTGTTTTGGTCATCAAACTGTGTGCAGATAACATGTTTTCGTGGTGCTGGCCGATCATAAACAGCAAAGAAGTGGTTGTAGGTGAGGCCAGCAGTTCCTTGGCCACTAGGCAGGGGGCGCTCAAGGGGCACCGCTCGTGATCCCCAAATAGTAGAGTCAAAACAAGTTATTGATGTTTTATTAGCGAGTTTTGCTAAACAAGTAAAGCACTAAAAAGACTAAACATACAGCTGGAACAGGACTGATCAGGGAAGGCTTTCCTCCCTGGCAGTGAGCTCCATTGAGACTGAGAGACTTTTAAAACTGAAGAAGATAAAGAGAACTTTTACCGGAAAATGATGATATTTTTGTTCAGAAAGAGCGCCACAGGGACTTTAATTATAAGTAGAGGTAAGACAGCGATACTTATTCATGTTTTGTTTTTGTGATAAAATCTGCGTAATGTGGGTTATAGTTTTAGAATGTGTTACAAATGCAGAAATCCATCATAACTCATAAACTGTTACCAATCAAATGACAATTTTTTTCATCAAAGAACCAATATTTTTCCATGTATCTTGGTGAATTTATTTGGCTCAATCAGTCTCCTTCAGCACTTTGCAACGAGTCTACTCTGTAGAGTGTATATATTTGTAAATCTGACTCTGATGACGTCAGTGCCTCACCAGCTATGAACTCTACCGCACGTCACTGACTACAACCACCACCATATTTTACATCAGACACCGGAGCAGATGAAGGCCTGCTGTAGGGAACATGTCAGTCAGTTTGACACATTTCGCAGCGTCCGTTTGAAGAACTCGTTTATTTTTTTCGTGCAGTTTCTCTGCGCCTCCCTTGCGTTTCTTATCCATTACTACTGTGAACACCGCTGCACAAAGTTCCACATGGAGCGTGAAGGTGTTTTTCTGCTTTATGATTGGCCTAGCCCTTTAGACTGTCAGGGATGATAACCAATGGGCTGCAGTAGCCTGTGGTAAGGGCCGGATGATCGGAACAGACTCTTGCGCTGCTGATATTTTTCTTCATGCATTATGCAAATATAACGAGGCAGATATATAAAATAATAATAATAATAATACATATTATTAATATACATGTCGGGTCTGCCGGCCCAAACAGCACGTCGGCCCACCGGGAAAATGCCCGGTACGCCCGATTACCAGTCCATGCCTGCATGTCATCTAAAGGCAGTTTACAATGTCAAAATCAATCAGATTATACATATTAAGTCAGATTATCCAGATTGGTAAAAGAAATTCCTATATAAGTGAACCAGTTAATTGCATCAAAGTCGTAACAAGCAGCATTCACTCCTGAAGAAGCGTAGAGCCACAGGGAGAGTCGTTTGCATTGTACATGGCTTTGCAGCAATCCCTCATACTGATCAAGCATGAAGTGACAGCAGAAGGAAAAACTCCCCATTAACAGGAAGGAAAAACCTCCAGCAGAACCGGGCTCAGTATGAACGGTAATCTGCCTTGACTGACTGGGGGTTACAAAAGAGAGAGAAGAGACACAACATGACAGACAAAAAAGCACAGAAGCACACATTGATCCAGTAATGTGTTTTACATTAGATGGTAATAGCAGGTGATCTGTCTTCCCTGGATGATGTCACAGCTAACAGAACGCCAGACCAGGTGTACCTACTATGAAGAAAAAATAGAAAAAACAAAAAGTTAAAAGCTGAAATGACAACAGTCATGCAAAAACGAAGAACAGTAGACCCTGATGTCCTCCAGCAGCCTAAGCCTATAGCAGCATAACTATAAAGGTAGCTCAGCGTAACATGAGCCACTCTAACTATAAGCTTTGTCAAAAAGGAAAGTCTCAAGAGCCAGCTTCTAGTGGAGGAGTTCAAGTATCTTGGGGTCTTGTTCACGAATGAGGGGAAGATGGAGCGGGAGATCGACAGGCGGATTGGTGCAGCGTCTGCTGTGAAGCGGGCGCTGTACCGGTCCGTTGTGGTGAAGAGAGAGCTGAGCCAAAAGGCGAAGCTCTCGATTTACCAGTCGATCTACGTTCCTACCCTCATCTATGGTCACGAGCTTTGGGTCGTGACCGAAAGAACGAGATCCCGGACACAAGCGGCCAAAATGAGTTTTCTCCATAGTGTGTGTGAGCTCTCCCTTAGAGATAAGGTGAGGAGCTCCGTCATCCGGGGAGGACTCAGAGTAGCCACTGCTTCTTCACGTCGAGAGGAGCCAGTTGAGGTGGCTCGGGCATCTGGTTAGGATGCCTCCTGGACGCCTCCCTGGTGAGGTGTTCTGGGCACGTCCCACCGGGAGGAGGCCCAGGGGAAGACCTGGGACACGCTGGAGAGACTATGTTTTCTCTGCTGGCCTGGGAACACCTTGGGATTCCCCTGGAGGAGGTGGCCCAAGTGGCTGGGGAGAGGGACGTCTGGGCCTCCTTTATAAAGCTGCTACCCCCGCGATTTTGCTAAAGTGTTCCTTTAGCAATAGTCCAATTGCTAAAGTGTTACTTTTACATTACTTTTGGGTGTGTATCACCAATTTAGATGTTAAACTTTCATAAAAGATGTCTTAATGCAAGAAACAAAACCCTTAAAGACATGAAATAGCAAGTAACTTTAAAAAACTAAAATGGTTTTGTTAACTTCTCACATTAAGCTGGATTAACAGCTAGTAAGATACCTTTGATTAAATTGGTATACTAATGTTTAAACCAGGGGTGTCAAAGGTACGGCCCGCCGAACGATTTAGTCCGGTCCGGTGGCCAAATGCATTATCATTATTCAACGGCTGTGTCTCCTCGCTGCATCGAGCGATCTGGACCAGATTTTTTGTGAGTCGTGGGGGAGCGCTGCCGAACACGTTCGTGTGAATCGCCCAGTGGACGGGCGGGCAAAATGCGTGACAGCATCTGCGGTGGCGGGCGGCCGGCGGTGCGCAAATCCCAGCGGTGGCCAATAGGCCAGAGCGGCGCTTTGCTGCGAGGGCCGATCATCACCGCTTGCGGTTTTAATTATTATTATTAGGCCCGAGCAGCTAAGCGCTGCGAAGGCCTATTGTATCTGTAGTGTTAATTATTATTATTATTATTATTCTGCCCCCCTAAAGAGGGGCCTTTTTGGGGGCTTTCTCATTTTCAAAAACTCACCAAACTTGGCAGATGCATGGTGACTGTTTAAAAATTTTGTATTTTAAGGTCGTCACAAAAATCTAAAGAAAAATGCCTCAACGGCGCCACCTAGAAATTTTCAAAGGACCCTTTGCTATTCACTTACTTCGTCGTAGAGACATGAAATTTGGTACAGTTGTAGAGCTCAACAAGACGCTCAGAATTTACAATTAATGTCATAGTGCAAATATCACAGGAAGTTGGCCATTTTAGACTTAAAGTCTGATTTTGACCCAATTTTTGACGTTTATAGCATTGCTATTTGATGGATCTCCTCCTAGAGATTTTGAGCGATCGGCTTGAAACTCGGGCAGTCTGATCATAAGGCATGGCCAATCAAAAGTTATCAAAACGGTGAGTTTTTGAGCATGCTGAAGGGGCGTTGGCAGGGGTCAAAGTTCACCTATTCGCCACAAAAAATAAAAGTGTTATATCTCCTACACAGAAACACACAGAGGCACCAAACTTTCTGTGATTAATCATCATCAGGTCTCCTATAATATCCAATGGTCAAATGATGACATCACTTAGGCCACACCCCCTGACAACAGGAAGTGTCATGTTTTGCTGTAAACGGTCGCTATGTTACCCCTCTGAGCTAATCAACATGAAACTGTGTCCAGAGACAGAAAACATGTTGTTGTGTTGTGGATTCCAGCCCCAAGTCGATTCGATGGAGCAGGAGAGCGTGGCGGCGTGGTGAAGTCACCTCAAACGCCGCTGCCATACGTTTGGCTCTGAATTCCACATTTTTGGGCCGAGCTGCATAAAACTCACTTGGATGCATCCTTATCCACCCCCCAACAGGAATCCATAACAAATTTTGGTGGGCGTGACCTAATGCCTCAACGGCGCCACTTAGCAATTTTCAAAGGACCCTTTGCTATTCACTTACTTCATCGTAGAGACATGAGATTTGGTACAGTGGTAGAGCTCACCAAGACGCTCAGAATTTACAATTAATGTCATAGTGTAAATATCACAGGAAGTCGGCCATTTTAGATTGAATGTCTGATTTTGACCACATTTTTGACGTTTATAGCATTGGTATTTGATGGATCTCCTCCTAGAGATTTTTAGCGAGCGGCTTGAAACTCGGGCAGTCTGATCATAAGGCATGGCCAATTAAAAGTTATCAAAACGGTGAGTTTTTGAGCTTGTTGAAGGGGCATTAGCAAGGGTTAAAGTTCACCTACTCGCCACAAAAAATAAAACTGTTATATCTCCTACACAGAAACACACAGAGGCATCAAACTTTCAGTGATTGATCACCATCAGGTCTCCTATAATATCCAATGGTCAAATGATGACATTGCTTAGGCCACGCCCCCTGACAACAGGAAGTGTCATGTTTTGTTGTAAGCGGTCGCTATGTTACCCCTCTGAGCTAATCAACATGAAACTGTGTCCACAGACAGAACACATGTTGGTATGTTGTGGATTTCAGGCTCAACTGGATTGGATGGAGCAGGGGGGCGTGGCGGCGTGGCATATTCACCTCAAACGCTGCTGTCATACGTTTGGCTCTGAATTCCACAGTTTTGGGCCGAGCTGCTTAAAACTCATTTGGATGCATCCTTATCCACCCCCCAACAGGAATCCTTAACAAACTTTAGTGAGCAGGACTTAGTTTCTCTATAGCGCCACCAAGCAAATTTCAAAGGACCCTTTGGTATTCACTTACTTCATCGTAGAGTAATGAAATTTTGTACAGTTGTAGATCTCAGCAAGACGCTCAGAATTTACAATTAATGTCATACTGCAAGTATCACAGGAAGTAAGCCATTTTAGATTGAAATCTGAATTTTGATACCAAGTTGACATGTAAAGCATATGTATTTGATCATACTTGTCCAGCAGGGGGCAGCAAGAGACCACAAATAAACCCCAAAGGAATTTCTCTTGGTAAGTAAGTGATCTTAACTCTTTGGTTTCCTTATATTTATATATTTAAGTTGAACAGATATACAAATCCTGCTTGAAAACTGACAAACTCTTGTTCAATACATTTCAGTTTTTATTTATATAACGCCAAATCATGAAACATGTCATCAGGGGTGGATTGGGACAAAAAATTGGCCCTGGCATTTTGGATTAGACTGGCCCACCACATTTTTTTTGTGTACTGAATGTGTATACCAACTGTGCAATACCAACTGTGCAATACCTTGAAGTCAGGATAATGGAAATTAGTGAGAGTGGACACTTAAAATACTTCCAAAATCTTAATTTATTAACACTGTAAAATGTAAACTCCACCACAGCACAGCAACTATTCTTAGATCAGAGAGAGAGAGAGAGAAAGAGAGGTGTCACGGTCAATCACACATATTATCACGTTACATCATTATAAGAAGTTATTGTAAGTTGCTCATCAGATCTATTCAGTCTTCCAGATACTGTAGGGTAACATTGGACTAATGTGCACTCACTGTGTAAAAAAGGATGCCAATGACAAAATGAACCTGAGAAATGGCTCACTTGTCATCATGGAAAGAAAGAAAATATATAATAACATAATATAAATTTTGATTTACTCAGTCATTTGTAATAAGTATTTTATTTATCTAATTTCCTAATTTTTGATCATATTTTCTTTAAAATCGCAGACTTTTCGCTATTTTTCATGTAAATCCTTGGTGGCGCTTGATAGCGAAGCCGGTGAGGCCGCAGCGAGCTTGGCCTACCCTGGGATTGCGCAATCCCATGGTAACTGCGCTGACTTCCATTCTGTGAATGCATCTTCCTGTCTCTAGATCATAAATTCAATTGTTCAAACAGTTATGAACTGATTTTCCACAATTTAATATATGTGGATTACGAATTGTGTTTTGGTCATCAAACTGTGTGCAGATAACATGTTTTCGTGGTGCTGGCCGATCATAAACAGCAAAGAAGTGGTTGTAGGTGAGGCCAGCAGTTCCTTGGCCACTAGGCAGGGGGCGCTCAAGGGGCACCGCTCGTGATCCCCAAATAGTAGAGTCAAAACAAGTTATTGATGTTTTATTAGCGAGTTTTGCTAAACAAGTAAAGCACTAAAAAGACTAAACATACAGCTGGAACAGGACTGATCAGGGAAGGCTTTCCTCCCTGGCAGTGAGCTCCATTGAGACTGAGAGACTTTTAAAACTGAAGAAGATAAAGAGAACTTTTACCGGAAAATGATGATATTTTTGTTCAGAAAGAGCGCCACAGGGACTTTAATTATAAGTAGAGGTAAGACAGCGATACTTATTCATGTTTTGTTTTTGTGATAAAATCTGCGTAATGTGGGTTATAGTTTTAGAATGTGTTACAAATGCAGAAATCCATCATAACTCATAAACTGTTACCAATCAAATGACAATTTTTTTCATCAAAGAACCAATATTTTTCCATGTATCTTGGTGAATTTATTTGGCTCAATCAGTCTCCTTCAGCACTTTGCAACGAGTCTACTCTGTAGAGTGTATATATTTGTAAATCTGACTCTGATGACGTCAGTGCCTCACCAGCTATGAACTCTACCGCACGTCACTGACTACAACCACCACCATATTTTACATCAGACACCGGAGCAGATGAAGGCCTGCTGTAGGGAACATGTCAGTCAGTTTGACACATTTCGCAGCGTCCGTTTGAAGAACTCGTTTATTTTTTTCGTGCAGTTTCTCTGCGCCTCCCTTGCGTTTCTTATCCATTACTACTGTGAACACCGCTGCACAAAGTTCCACATGGAGCGTGAAGGTGTTTTTCTGCTTTATGATTGGCCTAGCCCTTTAGACTGTCAGGGATGATAACCAATGGGCTGCAGTAGCCTGTGGTAAGGGCCGGATGATCGGAACAGACTCTTGCGCTGCTGATATTTTTCTTCATGCATTATGCAAATATAACGAGGCAGATATATAAAATAATAATAATAATAATACATATTATTAATATACATGTCGGGTCTGCCGGCCCAAACAGCACGTCGGCCCACCGGGAAAATGCCCGGTACGCCCGATTACCAGTCCATGCCTGCATGTCATCTAAAGGCAGTTTACAATGTCAAAATCAATCAGATTATACATATTAAGTCAGATTATCCAGATTGGTAAAAGAAATTCCTATATAAGTGAACCAGTTAATTGCATCAAAGTCGTAACAAGCAGCATTCACTCCTGAAGAAGCGTAGAGCCACAGGGAGAGTCGTTTGCATTGTACATGGCTTTGCAGCAATCCCTCATACTGATCAAGCATGAAGTGACAGCAGAAGGAAAAACTCCCCATTAACAGGAAGGAAAAACCTCCAGCAGAACCGGGCTCAGTATGAACGGTAATCTGCCTTGACTGACTGGGGGTTACAAAAGAGAGAGAAGAGACACAACATGACAGACAAAAAAGCACAGAAGCACACATTGATCCAGTAATGTGTTTTACATTAGATGGTAATAGCAGGTGATCTGTCTTCCCTGGATGATGTCACAGCTAACAGAACGCCAGACCAGGTGTACCTACTATGAAGAAAAAATAGAAAAAACAAAAAGTTAAAAGCTGAAATGACAACAGTCATGCAAAAACGAAGAACAGTAGACCCTGATGTCCTCCAGCAGCCTAAGCCTATAGCAGCATAACTATAAAGGTAGCTCAGCGTAACATGAGCCACTCTAACTATAAGCTTTGTCAAAAAGGAAAGTCTCAAGAGCCAGCTTCTAGTGGAGGAGTTCAAGTATCTTGGGGTCTTGTTCACGAATGAGGGGAAGATGGAGCGGGAGATCGACAGGCGGATTGGTGCAGCGTCTGCTGTGAAGCGGGCGCTGTACCGGTCCGTTGTGGTGAAGAGAGAGCTGAGCCAAAAGGCGAAGCTCTCGATTTACCAGTCGATCTACGTTCCTACCCTCATCTATGGTCACGAGCTTTGGGTCGTGACCGAAAGAACGAGATCCCGGACACAAGCGGCCAAAATGAGTTTTCTCCATAGTGTGTGTGAGCTCTCCCTTAGAGATAAGGTGAGGAGCTCCGTCATCCGGGGAGGACTCAGAGTAGCCACTGCTTCTTCACGTCGAGAGGAGCCAGTTGAGGTGGCTCGGGCATCTGGTTAGGATGCCTCCTGGACGCCTCCCTGGTGAGGTGTTCTGGGCACGTCCCACCGGGAGGAGGCCCAGGGGAAGACCTGGGACACGCTGGAGAGACTATGTTTTCTCTGCTGGCCTGGGAACACCTTGGGATTCCCCTGGAGGAGGTGGCCCAAGTGGCTGGGGAGAGGGACGTCTGGGCCTCCTTTATAAAGCTGCTACCCCCGCGATTTTGCTAAAGTGTTCCTTTAGCAATAGTCCAATTGCTAAAGTGTTACTTTTACATTACTTTTGGGTGTGTATCACCAATTTAGATGTTAAACTTTCATAAAAGATGTCTTAATGCAAGAAACAAAACCCTTAAAGACATGAAATAGCAAGTAACTTTAAAAAACTAAAATGGTTTTGTTAACTTCTCACATTAAGCTGGATTAACAGCTAGTAAGATACCTTTGATTAAATTGGTATACTAATGTTTAAACCAGGGGTGTCAAAGGTACGGCCCGCCGAACGATTTAGTCCGGTCCGGTGGCCAAATGCATTATCATTATTCAACGGCTGTGTCTCCTCGCTGCATCGAGCGATCTGGACCAGATTTTTTGTGAGTCGTGGGGGAGCGCTGCCGAACACGTTCGTGTGAATCGCCCAGTGGACGGGCGGGCAAAATGCGTGACAGCATCTGCGGTGGCGGGCGGCCGGCGGTGCGCAAATCCCAGCGGTGGCCAATAGGCCAGAGCGGCGCTTTGCTGCGAGGGCCGATCATCACCGCTTGCGGTTTTAATTATTATTATTATTATTCTGCCCCCCTAAAGAGGGGCCTTTTTGGGGGCTTTCTCATTTTCAAAAACTCACCAAACTTGGCAGATGCATGGTGACTGTTTAAAAATTTTGTATTTTAAGGTCGTCACAAAAATCTAAAGAAAAATGCCTCAACGGCGCCACCTAGAAATTTTCAAAGGACCCTTTGCTATTCACTTACTTCGTCGTAGAGACATGAAATTTGGTACAGTTGTAGAGCTCACCAAGACGCTCAGAATTTACAATTAATGTCATAGTGTAAATATCACAGGAAGTCGGCCATTTTAGATTGAAAGTCTGATTTTGACCTCAATTTTGACAGTTACAGCATCGGTATAAGATCTAACTCCTCCTAGAGATATCGAGCGATCGGCTTGAAACTCGGGCAGTCTGATCATAAGGCATGGCCAATCAAAAGTTATCAAAACGGTGAGTTTTTGAGCATGCTGAAGGGGCGTTGGCAGGGGTCAAAGTTCACCTATTCGCCACAAAAAATAAAAGTGTTATATCTCCTACACAGAAACACACAGAGGCACCAAACTTTCTGTGATTAATCATCATCAGGTCTCCTATAATATCCAATGGTCAAATGATGACATCACTTAGGCCACACCCCCTGACAACAGGAAGTGTCATGTTTTGCTGTAAACGGTCGCTATGTTACCCCTCTGAGCTAATCAACATGAAACTGTGTCCACAGACAGAACACATGTTGTTGTGTTGTGGATTCCAGCCCCAAGTCGATTCGATGGAGCAGGAGAGCGTGGCGGCGTGGTGAAGTCACCTCAAACGCCGCTGCCATACGTTTGGCTCTGAATTCCACATTTTTGGGCCGAGCTGCATAAAACTCACTTGGATGCATCCTTATCCACCCCCCAACAGGAATCCATAACAAATTTTGGTGGGCGTGACCTAATGCCTCAACGGCGCCACTTAGCAATTTTCAAAGGACCCTTTGCTATTCACTTACTTCATCGTAGAGACATGAGATTTGGTACAGTGGTAGAGCTCACCAAGACGCTCAGAATTTACAATTAATGTCATAGTGTAAATATCACAGGAAGTCGGCCATTTTAGATTGAATGTCTGATTTTGACCCCATTTTTGACGTTTATAGCATTGGTATTTGATGGATCTCCTCCTAGAGATTTTTAGCGAGCGGCTTGAAACTCGGGCAGTCTGATCATAAGGCATGGCCAATTAAAAGTTATCAAAACGGTGAGTTTTTGAGCTTGTTGAAGGGGCATTAGCAAGGGTCAAAGTTCACCTACTCGCCACAAAAAATAAAACTGTTATATCTCCTACACAGAAACACACAGAGGCATCAAACTTTCAGTGATTGATCACCATCAGGTCTCCTATAATATCCAATGGTCAAATGATGACATTGCTTAGGCCACGCCCCCTGACAACAGGAAGTGTCATGTTTTGTTGTAAGCGGTCGCTATGTTACCCCTCTGAGCTAATCAACATGAAACTGTGTCTACAGACAGAACACATGTTGGTATGTTGTGGATTTCAGGCTCAACTGGATTGGATGGAGCAGGGGGGCGTGGCGGCGTGGCATATTCACCTCAAACGCTGCTGTCATACGTTTGGCTCTGAATTCCACAGTTTTGGGCCGAGCTGCTTAAAACTCATTTGGATGCATCCTTATCCACCCCCCAACAGGAATCCTTAACAAACTTTAGTGAGCAGGACTTAGTTTCTCTATAGCGCCACCAAGCAAATTTCAAAGGACCCTTTGGTATTCACTTACTTCATCGTAGAGTAATGAAATTTTGTACAGTTGTAGATCTCAGCAAGACGCTCAGAATTTACAATTAATGTCATACTGCAAGTATCACAGGAAGTAAGCCATTTTAGATTGAAATCTGAATTTTGATACCAAGTTGACATGTAAAGCATATGTATTTGATCATACTTGTCCAGCAGGGGGCAGCAAGAGACCACAAATAAACCCCAAAGGAATTTCTCTTGGTAAGTAAGTGATCTTAACTCTTTGGTTTCCTTGTATATTTAAGTTGAACAGATATACAAATCCTGCTTGAAAACTGACAAACTCTTGTTCAATACATTTCAGTTTTTATTTATATAGCGCCAAATCATGAAACATGTCATCAGGGGTGGATTGGGACAAAAAATTGGCCCTGGCATTTTGGATTAGACTGGCCCACCACATTTTTTTTGTGTACTGAATGTGTATACCAACTGTGCAATACCAACTGTGCAATACCTTGAAGTCAGGATAATGGAAATTAGTGAGTGGACACTTAAAATACTTCCAAAATCTTAATTTATTAACACTGTAAAATGTAAACTCCACCACAGCACAGCAATTATTCTTAGATCAGAGAGAGAGAGAGAGAAAGAGAGGTGTCACGGTCAATCACACATATTATCACGTTACATCATTATAAGAAGTTATTGTAAGTTGCTCATCAGATCTATTCAGTCTTCCAGATACTGTAGGGTAACATTGGACTAATGTGCACTCACTGTGTAAAAGAGGATGCCAATGACAAAATGAACCAGAGAAATGCCTCACTTGTCATCATGGAAAGAAAGAAAATATATAATAACATAATATAAATTTTGATTTACTCAGTCATTTGTAATAAGTATTTTATTTATCTAATTTCCTAATTTTTGATCATATTTTCTTTAAAATCGCAGACTTTTCGCTATTTTTCATGTAAATCCTTGGTGGCGCTTCATAGCGAAGCCGGTGAGGCCGCAGCGAGCTTGGCCTACCCTGGGATTGCGCAATCCCATGGTAACTGCGCTGACTTCCATTCTGTGAATGCATCTTCCTGTCTCTAGATCATAAATTCAATTGTTCAAACAGTTATGAACTGATTTTCCACAATTTAATATATGTGGATTACGAATTGTGTTTTGGTCATCAAACTGTGTGCAGATAACATGTTTTCGTGGTGCTGGCCGATCATAAACAGCAAAGAACTGGTTGTAGGTGAGGCCAGCAGTTCCTTGGCCACTAGGCAGGGGGCGCTCAAGGGGCACCGCTCGTGATCCCCAAATAGTAGAGTCAAAACAAGTTATTGATGTTTTATTAGCGAGTTTTGCTAAACAAGTAAAGCACTAAAAAGACTCTAAACATACAGCTGGAACAGGACTGATCAGGGAAGGCTTTCCTCCCTGGCAGTGAGCTCCACTGAGACTGAGAGACTTTTAAAACTGAAGAAGATAAAGAGAACTTTTACCGGAAAATGATGATATTTTTGTTCAGAAAGAGCGCCACAGGGACTTAAATTATAAGTAGAGGTAAGACAGCGATACTTATTCATGTTTTGTTTCTGTAATGAAATGTGCTTAATGTGGGTTATAGTTTTAGAATGTGTTACAAATGCAGAAATCCATCATAACTCATAAACTGTTACCAATCAAATGACAATTTTTTTCATCAAAGAACCAATATTTTTCCATGTATCTTGGTGAATTTATTTGGCTCAATCAGTCTCCTTCAGCACTTTGCAACGAGTCTACTCTGTAGAGTGTATATATTTGTAAATCTGACTCTGATGACGTCAGTGCCTCACCAGCTATGAACTCTACCGCACGTCACTGACTACAACCACAACCACCATATTTTACACCAGACACCGGAGCAGATGAAGGGCCTGCTGTTGGGAACATGTCAGTCAGTTTGACACATTTCGCAGCATCCGTTTGAAGAACTCGTTTCTTTTTTTCGTGCAGTTTCTCTGCGCCTCCCTTGCGTTTCTTATCCATTACTACTGTGAACACCGCTGCACAAAGTTCCACATGGAGCGTGAAGGTGTTTTTCTACTTTATGATTGGCCTAGCCCTTTAGACTGTCAGGGATGATAACCAATGGGCTGCAGTAGCCTGTGGTAAGGGCCGGATGATCGGAACAGACTCTTGCGCTGCTGATATTTTTCTTCATGCATTATGCAAATATAACGAGGCAGATATATAAAATAATAATAATATTAATAATAATAATACATATTATTAATATACATGTCGGGTCTGCCGGCCTGCATGTCATCTAAAGGCAGTTTACAATGTCAAAATCAATCAGATTATACATATTAAGTCAGATTATCCAGATTGGTAAAAGAAATTCCTATATAAGGGAACCAGTTGATTTCATCAAAGTCGTAACAAGCAGCATTGACTCCTGAAGAAGCGTAGAGCCACAGGGAGAGTCGTTTGCATTGTACATGGCTTAGCAGCAATCCCTCATACTGATCAAGCATGAAGTGACAGCAGAAGGAAAAACTCCCCATTAACAGGAAGGAAAAACCTCCAGCCGAACCGGGCTCAGTATGAACGGTAATCTGCCTTGACCGACTGGGGGTTACAAAAGAGAGAGAAGAGACACAACAAGACAGACAAAAAAGCACAGAAGCACACATTGATCCAGTAATGTGTTTTACATTAGATGGTAATAGCAGGTGATCTGTCTTCCCTGAATGATGTCACAGCTAACAGAACGCCAGACCAGGTGTACCTACTATGAAGAAAAAATAGAAAAAACAAAAAGGTAAAAGCTGAAATGACAACAGTCATGCAAAATTGAAGAACAATAGACCCTGATGTCCTCCAGCAGCCTAAGCCTATAGCAGCATAACTATAGAGGTAGCTCAGCGTAACATGAACCACTCTAACTATAATCTTTGTCAAAAAGGAAAGTCCCAAGAGCCAGCTTCTAGTGGAGGAGTTCAAGTATCTTGGGGTCTTGTTCACGAATGAGGGGAAGATGGAGCGGGAGATCGACAGGCGGATTGGTGCGACGTCTGCTGTGAAGCGTGCGCTGTACCGATCCGTTGTGGTGAAGAGAGAGCTGAGCCAAAAGGCCAAGCTCTCGATTTACCAGTCGATCTACGTTCCTACCCTCATCTATGGTCACGAGCTTTGGGTCGTGACCGAAAGAACGAAATCCCGGATACAAGCGGCCAAAATGAGTTTTCTCCATAGTGTGTCTGGGCTCTCCCTTAGAGATAGGGTGAGGAGCTCAGTCATCCGGGGAGGACTCAGAGTAGAGCCGCTGCTCCTCCACATTGAGAGGAGCCAGTTGAGGTGGATCGGGCATCTGGTTAGGATGCCTCCTGGACGCCTCCCTGATGAGGTGTTCTGGGCACGTCCCACCGGGAGGAGACCCAGAGGAAGACCCAGGACACGCTGGAGAGACTATGCTGGCCTGGGAACGCTTTGGGATTCCCCCAGAGGAAGTGGCCCAAGTGGCTGGGGAGAGGAAGGTCTGGGGCTCCCTCTTGAAGCTGCCCCTGCGACCTGACCCCGGATAAGTGGAAGACGATGGATGGATGGAAAAAGGAAAGTTTTAGGATTAGTCTTAAAAGTAGACAGGGTGTCTGCGTCACGGACCAAAACTGGGAGTTTGTTCCACTGGAGAGGAGCCTGATAACTAAAGGATCTGCCTACCATTCTGGTTTTACAGACTTTAGGAACCACTAGCAGACCTGCTTTCTGAGAGTGAAGTGGTCTGTTAGAAATTACTAAAGTTTGTACACAACATACACATGTGGAATATTGCTAACGTGTTACTTTAGCAATTTTCCAATTGCCAAAGTGTTACTTTTACATTATTACTTTTGGGTGTGTATCCACCAATTTAACTGTCAAACTTTCATAAAAGCTGTCTTAATGCAAGAAACGAAACCCTTAAACACATGAAATAATTAACTTTAAATAACTAAAAAGGTTTTGTTAACTTTTCACATGAAGCTGGATTAACAGCTAGTAAGATACCTTTGATTAAGTTGGTATACTAATGTTTAAACCAGGGGTGTCAAACGTACGGCCTGCGGGCCGGATCTGGCCCGCCGAACGATTTAGTCCGGCCCGGTGGCCAAATGCATTTTTATTATTCAACGGCTGTGTCTCCTCGGTGCATCGACCGATCTGCACCACATTTTTTGTGAGTCGTGGGGGAGCGCTGCCCAACGCATACGTGTGTATTGCATGGTAGACGGGTGAGGAAAATGCATGACAGCTTCTGCGGTGGCTGGCGGCGGGAGGTGCGCGTACCCTAGCGGTGGCCCTTAGGCCAGAGCGGCGCTTGGCTGCGAGGGCCGATCATCACCGCTTGCGGTTTTAATTAGGCCCGAGCAGCTAAGCGCTGCGAAGGCCTATTGTATCTGTAGTGTTAATTATTATTCTTATTATTCTGCCCCCCTAAAGAGGGGCCATTTTGGGGGCTTTCTCATTTTCAAAAACTCACCAAACTTGGCAGATGCATGGTGACTGTTTAAAAATTTTGTATTTTAAGGTCGTCACAAAAATCTAAAGAAAAATGCCTCAACGGCGCCACCTAGAAATTTTCAAAGGACCCTTTGCTATTCACTTACTTCGTCGTAGAGACATGAAATTTGGTACAGTTGTAGAGCTCAACAAGACGCTCAGAATTTACAATTAATGTCATAGTGCAAATATCACAGGAAGTTGGCCATTTTAGACTGAAAGTCTGATTTTGACCCAATTTTTGACGTTTATAGCATTGGTATTTGATGGATCTCCTCCTAGAGATTTTGAGCGATCGGCTTGAAACTCGGGCAGTCTGATCATAAGGCATGGCCAATCAAAAGTTATCAAAACGGTGAGTTTTTGAGCATGCTGAAGGGGCGTTGGCAGGGGTCAAAGTTCACCTATTCGCCACAAAAAATAAAAGTGTTATATCTCCTACACAGAAACACACAGAGGCACCAAACTTTCTGTGATTAATCATCATCAGGTCTCCTATAATATCCAATGGTCAAATGATGACATCACTTAGGCCACACCCCCTGACAACAGGAAGTGTCATGTTTTGCTGTAAACGGTCGCTATGTTACCCCTCTGAGCTAATCAACATGAAACTGTGTCCAGAGACAGAAAACATGTTGTTGTGTTGTGGATTCCAGCCCCAAGTCGATTCGATGGAGCAGGAGAGCGTGGCGGCGTGGTGAAGTCACCTCAAACGCCGCTGCCATACGTTTGGCTCTGAATTCCACATTTTTGGGCCGAGCTGCATAAAACTCACTTGGATGCATCCTTATCCACCCCCCAACAGGAATCCATAACAAATTTTGGTGGGCGTGACCTAATGCCTCAACGGCGCCACTTAGCAATTTTCAAAGGACCCTTTGCTATTCACTTACTTCATCGTAGAGACATGAGATTTGGTACAGTGGTAGAGCTCACCAAGACGCTCAGAATTTACAATTAATGTCATAGTGTAAATATCACAGGAAGTTGGCCATTTTAGATTGAATGTCTGATTTTGACCCCATTTTTGACATTTATAGCATTGGTATTTGATGGATCTCCTCCTAGAGATTTTTAGCGAGCGGCTTGAAACTCGGGCAGTCTGATCATAAGGCATGGCCAATTAAAAGTTATCAAAACGGTGAGTTTTTGAGCTTGTTGAAGGGGCATTAGCAGGGGTCAAAGTTCACCTACTCGCCACAAAAAATAAAACTGTTATATCTCCTACACAGAAACACACAGAGGCATCAAACTTTCAGTGATTGATCACCATCAGGTCTCCTATAATATCCAATGGTCAAATGATGACATTGCTTAGGCCACGCCCCCTGACAACAGGAAGTGTCATGTTTTGTTGTAAGCGGTCGCTATGTTACCCCTCTGAGCTAATCAACATGAAACTGTGTCCACAGACAGAACACATGTTGGTATGTTGTGGATTTCAGGCTCAACTGGATTGGATGGAGCAGGGGGGCGTGGCGGCGTGGCATATTCACCTCAAACGCTGCTGTCATACGTTTGGCTCTGAATTCCACAGTTTTGGGCCGAGCTGCTTAAAACTCATTTGGATGCATCCTTATCCACCCCCCAACAGGAATCCTTAACAAACTTTAGTGAGCAGGACTTAGTTTCTCTATAGCGCCACCAAGCAAATTTCAAAGGACCCTTTGGTATTCACTTACTTCATCGTAGAGTAATGAAATTTTGTACAGTTGTAGATCTCAGCAAGACGCTCAGAATTTACAATTAATGTCATACTGCAAGTATCACAGGAAGTAAGCCATTTTAGATTGAAATCTGAATTTTGATACCAAGTTGGCATGTAAAGCATATGTATTTGATCATACTTGTCCAGCAGGGGGCAGCAAGAGACCACAAATAAACCCCAAAGGAATTTCTCTTGGTAAGTAAGTGATCTTAACTCTTTGGTTTCCTTATATATTTAAGTTGAACAGATATACAAATCCTGCTTGAAAACTGACAAACTTACTCTTGTTCAATACATTTCAGTTTTTATTTATATAACGCCAAATCATAAAACATGATGTCATCTAAAGGAAGTTTACAATGTCAAAATCAATCAGATTATACATATTAAGTCAGATTATCCAGATTGGTAAAAGAAATTCCTATATAAGTGAACCAGTTAATTGCATCAAAGTCGTAACAAGCAGCATTCACTCCTGAAGAAGCGTAGAGCCACAGGGAGAGTCGTTTGCATTGTACATGGCTTTGCAGCAATCCCTCATACTGATCAAGCATGAAGTGACAGCAGAAGGAAAAACTCCCCATTAACAGGAAGGAAAAACCTCCAGCAGAACCGGGCTCAGTATGAACGGTAATCTGCCTTGACTGACTGGGGGTTACAAAAGAGAGAGAAGAGACACAACATGACAGACAAAAAAGCACAGAAGCACACATTGATCCAGTAATGTGTTTTACATTAGATGGTAATAGCAGGTGATCTGTCTTCCCTGGATGATGTCACAGCTAACAGAACGCCAGACCAGGTGTACCTACTATGAAGAAAAAATAGAAAAAACAAAAAGTTAAAAGCTGAAATGACAACAGTCATGCAAAAACCAAGAACAGTAGACCCTGATGTCCTCCAGCAGCCTAAGCCTATAGCAGCATAACTATAAAGGTAGCTCAGCGTAACATGAGCCACTCTAACTATAAGCTTTGTCAAAAAGGAAAGTCCCAAGAGCCAGCTTCTAGTGGAGGAGTTCAAGTATCTTGGGGTCTTGTTCACGAATGAGGGGAAGATGGAGCGGGAAATCGACAGGCGGATTGGTGCGGCGTCTGCTGTGAAGCGGGCGCTGTACCGGTCCGTTGTGGTGAAGAGAGAGCTGAGCCAAAAGGCGAAGCTCTCGATTTACCAGTCGATCTACGTTCCTACCCTCATCTATGGTCACGAGCTTTGGGTCGTGACCGAAAGAACGAGATCCCAGACACAAGCGGCCAAAATGAGTTTTCTCCATAGTGTGTCTGGGCTCTCCCTTAGAGATAGGGTGAGGAGATCAGTCATCCGGGGAGGACTCAGAATAAAGCCGCTGCTCCTTCACATTGAGAGGAGCCAGTTGAGGTGGCTCGGGCATCTGGTCAGGATGCCTCCTGGACGCATCCCTGGTGAGGTTTTCTGGGCACGTCCCACCGGGAGGAGGCCCAGGGGAAGACCCAGGACACGCTGGAGAGACTCTGCTGGCCTGGGAACGCTTTGGGATTCCCCCGGAGGAAGTGGCCCAAGTGGCTGGGGAGAGGAAGGTCTGGGCCTCCCTCTTGAAGCTGCTACACCCGCGACCTGACCCAGGATAAGCGGAAGACGATGGATGGATGGAAAAAGGAAAGTTTAAGGATTAGTCTTAAAAGTAGACAGGGTGTCTGCGTCACGGACCAAAACTGGGAGTTGGTTCCACTGGAGAGGAGCATGATAGCTAAAGGATCTGCCTACCATTCTGGTTTTACAGACTTTAGGAACCACCAGCAGACCTGCTTTCTGAGAGTGAAGTGGTCTGTTAGAAATTACTAAAGTTTGTACACAACATACACATGTGGAATATTGCTAACGTGTTACTTTAGCAATATTCCAATTGCCAAAGTGTTACTTTTACATTATTACTTTTGGGTGTGTATCCACCAATTTAACTGTCAAACTTTCATAACAGCTGTCTTAATGCAAGAAACGAAACCCTTAAACACATGAAATAATTAACTTTAAATAACTAAAAAGGTTTTGTTAACTTTTCACATGAAGCTGGATTAACAGCTAGTAAGATACCTTTAATTAAATTTGTATACTAGTGTTTAAACCAGGGGTGTCAAACGTACGGCCTGCGGGCCGGATCTTGCCCGCCGAACGATTTAGTCCGGCCCGGTGGCCAAATGCATTTTCATTATTCAACGGCTGTGTGTCCTCGGTGCATCGACCGATCTGCACCAGGTTTTTTGTGAGTCGTGGGGGAGCGCTGCCCAACGCGTACGTGTGTATTGCATGTTAGACGGGTGAGGAAAATGCATGACAGCTTCTGCGGTGGCTGGCGGCAGGAGGTGCGCGTACCCTAGCGGTGGCCCATAGGCCAGAGCGGCGCTTGGCTGCGAGGGCCGATCATCACCGCTTGCGGTTTTAATTATTATTATTTTTATTCTGCCCCCCTAAAGAGGGGCCTTTTTGGGGGCTTTATCATATTCAAAAACTCACCAAACTTGGCAGATGCATGAAGACTGTTTAAAAATTTTATATTTTAAGGTCATCACAAAAATCTAACGGAAAATGCCTCAACGGCGCCACCTAGCAATTTTCAAAGGACCCTTTGCTATTCACTTACTTCATCGTAGAGACGTGAAATTTGGTACAGTTGTAGAGCTCACCAAGACGTTCAGAATTTATAATTAATGTCATAGTGCAAATATCACAGGAAGTCGGCCATTTTAGATTGAAGGTCTGATTTTGACCCCATTTTTGACGTTTACAGCATTGGTATTTGATCGAACTCCTCCTAGGGATTTTGAGCGAGCGACTTGAAACTCGGTCAATCTGATCATAAGGCATGGCCAATTAAAAGTTATCAAAACGGTGAGTTTTTGAGCATGTTGAAGGGGCGTTAGGGGTCAAAGTTCACCTACTCGCCACAAAAAATAAAACTGTTATATCTCCTACACAGAAACACATAGAGGCACCAAACTTTCTGTGATTGATCATCATTGGGTCTTCTTTAATATCCAATGGTCAAATTATGACATCACTTAGGCCACGCCCCCTGACAACAGGAAGTGTCATGTTTTGCTGTAAACGGTCGCTATGTTACCCCTCTGAGCTAATCAACATGAAACTGTGTCCAGAGACGGAAGACATGTTGATGTATTGTGGATTCCAGCCCCAAGTGGATTCGATGGAGCAGGAGAGCGTGGCGGCGTGGTGAAGTCACCTCAAACGCCGCTGCCATACGTTTGGCTCTGAATTCCACATTTTTGGGCCGAGCTGCTTAAAACTCACTTGGATGCATCCTTATCCACCCCCCAACAGGAATCCATAACAAACTTTGGTGGGCGTGACCTAATGCCTCAACGGCGCCACCTAGCAATTTTCAAAGGACCCTTTGCTATTCACTTACTTCATCGTAGAGACATGAGATTTGGTACAGTGGTAGAGCTCACCAAGACGCTCAGAATTTACAATTAATGTCATAGTGTAAATATCACAGGAAGTCGGCCATTTTAGATTGAATGTCTGATTTTGACCCCATTTTTGACGTTTACAGCATTGGTATTTGATGGAACTCCTCCTAGAGATTTTGAGCGAGCGGCTTGAAACTCGGGCAGTCTGATCATAAGGCATGGCCAATTAAAGGTTATCAAAACAGTGAGTTTTTGAGCATGCTGAAGGGGCGTGAGCGGGGGTCAAAGTTCACCTACTCGCCATGAAACACAAAACTGTTATATTTCATATACAAAAACTCACAGAGCCACCAAACTTTCAGTAGTTGATCACCACTAGGTCTCCTACAATATCCAATGGTCAAATGATGACATTGCTTAGGCCACGCCCCCTGACAACAGGAAGTGTCATGTTTTATTGTTAACATTCGCTATGTTACCCCTCTGAGCTAATCAACATGAAACTGTGTCCACAGACAGAAGACATGTTGCTGTGTTGTGGATTCGAGGCCCAACTGGATTCCATGTAGCAGTGCGGCGTGGTGGCGTGGCGAAGTCACCTGAAAGGCCGCTGCCATATGTCCAGACTTCCATAGGATATTGACAAATTTAATAAAAAGTAACTTAAAATTACCTTAAAAGGACAACATTTTTAAAAGTCAAAAGGCTTATTTAATGCTTTGAGAACATCTCTTCTATTCGGCTACAAAATCAACCAAAACAGGATGATCTTTTAAGCTATAAGACCATTTTTAAGATGTCAATACATAGATTTTAAGCTGGTGGGTCGCCACTGCCTCCGGTGCCCTAATGCATCGCTGCATCAACTGATCTCCACCAGTTTAATCTCGTCATGGCAAAATTATTTTTTCTCTTCATGTGTGGCCCTAATACTCCATGGTAAGAACACCGCTGTCGTTACCGCGGGTCCTGGGGAAAAAAAAACAAACGCTGCTCCTGGGGGGAGCGCATAGATGTGTAATACTTCTCATTGCAATTCAGACAGTGCAGTTCATTTTAAAGAGGCAGTTTTGGCGCATATTATTTATTTATTTATTTATTTATAAACATTTATTAGAGGATCAGCCCCATGAGATGAAGCATCTCGTTTTCATGGGGGTCCTCAGTAACATATCCAAACAATGTAGAAAGGAAAACAACAAAGTAGATACAATATACAAGATACAAGAAAAAGACCACACCGCACTCACACGCACACACACACTCACACACAAGCTCTCACTAACCCCTCAACACAGAAAGAGTAAAGTAAATCACAGTAATTCCCAAACCGCAGTAATTATACCACTAGACAATAAAACCTTATATAATCTTAGACTCAGCATGATGGTGATCTGAAAGTCAAGCATTTCAGAAATGATAATAAGTAGGGCATAATACTCCCAAATATAACTGACAGAGTTGACATTACTAGATACGTATATTTCTACAGATAAACACATTCATACAACCATAACTAACATGACACATATTACTGCTAAGTCTAGAATACTAGAAACATAGACAAGTGGTCTGAAGATGTGTTAACAAAGCAGTTCGGAACAGAGGAAAAGACGTAAGCGAACGGATAGATGCAGGAAGGCTGTTCCAATCACGAGGGGCTTTAACACAGAAAGCATGTTTCCCAAATTCTCTCTTAACTCTGGGGACAGTAAAGAAGATCTGTTCGTTGTGACGAAGATTATATTGTGAGCTGTAAGGCACTAAATATTGGGATAAGTAAAATGGATATTGAAAGTAAATGCATTTAAATATAAGTTGAAACCAATGATATTGTCTTCTGGCTGAAGGTGCAAGCCAGGACAGCTGGTCATACAAAATACAGTGATGTGTCCTATAGGGGCAGCGAAGGACGAATCGGCACAGGCTGTTGTAAACCACATCAAGAGAGTGTAGGTAAGTGGCAGTAGTGTTAGCATATATGATATCTGCATAGTCCAATATAGGTAACAGCAACTGGGAGACTATTTTTTTCCTAACCTGAAAATTAAAGCAGTCTATCGATTGATATAATGTTTTAAGACGAAAGTTAAGTTTATTGTTAAGTGTGTGTATATGAGCTTTGAATGAAAGATCACTTTCTAGCCAAACACCGAGATATTTATATTTTTCAGTTGATTCTAAAGGAGAAGAATCCAGAAAATGCAGATTAAGATTATTTCTATCTTTCTTCTGGAAAAGCATACAGTAAGATTTTGATTTATTCAAAAGAAGTTTATTAAATGACAGCCAGTGCTGTACAGAATCGAAGTCACATTGTAGGGAATAATTTATGTCAGAAATATTCAATTTGGAGCAATATATGATTGTATCATCTGCATAAAGATGAATGTCACATCCTGAACAGCAGAGTGGCAAGTCATTAATAAAAATGGAAAATAACAAAGGCCCAAGTGAAGAACCCTGTGGAATGCCTTTATCTACGCCTATAAAATTCGACTGACTACCCCTAAAGGACACACTCTGGCGGCGGTGATGAAGATATGAATTAAACCACAGAAGAGATGAACGGGAAAAGCCAATAGAGTACAATTTATCCAGGAGTAGATAATGATCAACTAGATCAAATGCTTTAGTAAGATCTAAGAAGATGGCACCAGTACTGATGTTGTTATCAAAACTAGAAAAAATATCGTTCGTAAGTTTCAAAAGAGCAGTAGTAGTTGAATAGTATTTCCTGAAACCTGACTGGCATTGAGATAGTAAATTATTATCAGAAAGATGATTAGATATTTGATCGAAGATAATTTTCTCAAAAATTTTTACAATACTATTAATTATTGAGATAGGTCTATAATTGTTCATATTTTGGGTGTCCCCTCCTTTATGCAATGGAATGACTTTGGTACACTTCCATGCCAGAGGCACTTCATTGGTTATAAATGACAAATTAAAAAGCTCAGCCAATGGAGAGGAGAGGACATATGAAGAAATTTTAATAAACTTACCCTCAATGCCGTCAGGGCCCGATCCACTGCTAGAGGATAGCTTGCTAATGGCCAACTGGACATCAGCTGAGCTAACCTGTCGAAATGTAAAAGAGCTGTCGTAGGGCTGAGAATTAACATTCGACACAGGGTGAAAAAGTGATGACTGTACCTGAGGTGTTTGAGCAAAATGCAAACTAAACGCATTTGAAATAACAGCTGGATCATTAACAGTTGCATTATTGATTATCATGTTACTGCTGGTACTGTTCGAGTTGTCAATTAAGGTATTCATTTTTTTCCAAAATTGTTTAGGATTATTGAAATCATGTGACAAACTATTTCTATAGTAATTGGCTTTAGCATTATGATAGAAATGGGCTGCGGGGAGCCTAAGTGTGTTGTCGTGGGCGTGTTTACCCGCTGCAGGTAACCGCTGTGAAACAATCAGAAAGATTTCCCTGATTAATAACATCTTTATGGAGCGCTAGACTTATTGTTACTATGTGCTGCTTTACCAGTTCTCTCTCTCTCGCTCGCTCGCTCGCTCGCTCGCTCGTCATCGGACAAAAATCAAACTGCTTCGTGTTTGTATTTGAAATTGTGCGTCAGACTCAGATTTAGAAGTGTTGTTACGACGTTTGAGCTGTAACTGCAACCATTATATATATCTTGTAACTTTGACAGACAACACCAACTGTCCCCACAATCCAGTGCACACAATACCACAACAGACCTCATCACGCTCTACAGTACATCAAGAAAACTAAATCAACTAAAACAAGTTCACGAGTGCACTTGAAATGAAGTTAATCCATATTTGTGTGTCAGGGTGTCTAAGCACTCTCCAGAATTTGACATCTCAGCAGAACCTGTAATAATTATAGAAAGTAACGTTATAGTTGTTCTGCCTTTTGTTAAGACAGCAAGGAATTCATGTCGTGAATACATTACATAAATAAGATATTAATTAATTCTTAGTCAGAGGAAATCCATGGTAAAAACAGTATGAAACGTTTTGGGTTCATATTTAATCAGAGTGAGACATCACAACTTTGTTAGATCTCTATGTGAATTACGTGAGATAGTGAGTGCTCTCACCTTAAAAAAAGATCTTTGATGTATTTTGCTCCGGTTAAAAGCTGCTTTTCAGCTATTAAGCTAGGGAAACTGCTAATGTTGAAGTTGAATTTGTTCTACACGCTTCTGCCTTGGAAAAATATTTGTCTTTTTACAAAAACAATGTTTAAAACCAGATTTGGTAACAAAGGTTATTCAGACAACGCAAGAAAAGGAAGCTTTGTGTGGGGAACTTTTGTCCTAGCTGTCTAGCTGCATATGGCCCCAGGACAGCACAATAGTTTTCTTGAAGTATAATTTTGGAGAAGTAGAAACAAGTATTCATTTCAAAAGGTAGGTAAAAAAGGAAAAAAGTTTTTACAAAATCTTAAAATGTTGGATAGTCGTTATTTCAATCTTGCTGTGAAAATTGGTGAAATATTATCATTTTTAATGCTTAGATATAAAATTGCAAGGCGATTACTAAAATTGCCTTTTGTTGAAAATGTTTTTTGGCATGCCATACTTTATATTTATAGGTAGCCTAGATGTGCATAATAAGAGAGTGGAACTAAAAGCTGGTCTAAAATTTTTATGGAGCTTTAACTTGCTAAGAGTAATAACGTTAGATGATTATATCTTTAAAATGAGATAACTGTCTCATAAAATGTGATAGTTTACTTGGTCTAAAGAGATGATTCAATTCAATGTTATTTATATAGCGCCAATTCATGAAATATGTCATCTCAAGGCACTTTACAAAGTCAAAATCAATCAGATTATACAGATTGGGTCAGATTATACAAATTGGTCAAAAAAATTCCTATATAAGGGAACCAGTTCATTGCATCAAAGTCTTGACAAGTAGCATTCTCTCTTGAAGAAGCGTAGAACCACAGGGAGAGTCGTCTGCTGTGTCCATGGCTTTGCAGCAATCCCTCATACTGAGCAAGCATGAAGCAACAGCGGGGAAAAAAACTCCCCATTAACGGGAAGGTAAAACCTCCAGCAGAACCGGGCTCAGTATGAACGGTCATCTGCCTCGACAGACTGGGGGTTACAGAAGACAGAGCAGAGACACAACAAGACAGACAAAAAAGCACAGAAGTTCTACATTAGATGGTAGTAGCGGGTGATCTGTCTTCCCTGGATGATGCCACAGCTAACAGAACACCAGACCAGGTGTACCTACAATGAAGAAAAAAGAAAAATCAAAAAGTTAAAAGCTGAAATGACAACAGTCATTCAAAATTGAAGAACAATAGACCCTGATGTCCTGCAGTAGCCTAAACGTATAGCAGCATAACTATAGAGGTAGCTCAGGGTAACATGAGCCACTCTAACTATAAGCTTTTTAAAAAAGGAAAGTCCAAAGAGCCAGCTTCTAGTGGAGAAGTTCAAGTATCTTGGGGTCTTGTTCACGAATGAGGGGAAGATGGAGCGGGAGATCGACAGGCGGATTGGTGCGGCGTCTGCTGTGAAGCGGGCGCTGTACCGATCCGTTGTGGTGAAGAGAGAGCTGAGCCAAAAGGCGAAGCTCTCGATTTACCAGTCGATCTACGTTCCTACCCTCATCTATGGTCACGAGCTTTGGGTCGTGACCGAAAGAACGAGATCCTGGATACAAGCGGCCGAAATGATTTTTCTCCATAGTGTGTGTGAGCTCTCCCTTAGAGATAAGGTGAGGAGCTCAGTCATCCGGGGAGGACTCAGAGTAGCCACTGCTTCTTCACGTCGAGAGGAGCCAGTTGAGGTGGCTTGTGCATCTGGTTAGGATGTCTCCTGGACGCCTCCCTGGTGAGGTGTTCTGGGCACGTCCCACCGGGAGGAGGCCCAGGGGAAGACCTGGGACACGCTGGAGGGACTATGTTTTCTCTGCTGGCCTGGGAACACCTTGGGATTCCCCTGGAGGAGGTGGCCCAAGTGGCTGGCGAGAGGGACGTCTGGGCCTCCTTTATAAAGCTGCTACCCCCGCGATTTTGCTAAAGTGTTCCCTTAGCAATAGTCCAATTGCTAAAGTGTTACTTTTACATTACTTTTGGGTGTGTATCACCAATTTAGATGTTAAACTTTCATAAAAGCTGTCTTAATGCAAGAAACAAAACCCTTAAACACATGAAATAGCAAGTAACTTTAAAAAACTAAAATGGTTTTGTTAACTTTTCACATTAAGCTGGATTAACAGCTAGTAAAATACCTTTGATTAAATTGGTATACTAATGTTTAAACCAGGGGTGTCAAAGGTACGGCCCGCCGAACGATTTAGTCCGGTCCGGTGGCCAAATGCATTATCATTATTCAACGGCTGTATCTCCTCGCTGCATCGAGCGATCTGGACCAGATTTTTTGTGAGTCGTGGGGGAGCGCTGCCGAACACGTTCGTGTGAATCGCCCAGTGGACGGGCGGGCAAAATGCGTGACAGCATCTGCGGTGGCGGGCGGCCGGCGGTGCGCAAATCCCAGCGGTGGCCAATAGGCCAGAGCGGCGCTTTGCTGCGAGGGCCGATCATCACCGCTTGCGGTTTTAATTAGGCCCGAGCAGCGAAGCGCTGCGAAGGCCTATTGTTTCTGTGTTGTTTCTTATTATTATTATTATTATTATTTTTATTCTGCCCCCCTAAAGAGGGGCCTTTTTGGGGGATTTATCATATTCAAAAACTCACCAAACTTGGCGGACGCATGAAGACTGTTTAAAAATTTTGTATTTTAAGGTCCTCATAAAAATCTAAAGAAAAATGCCTCAACGGCGCCACCTAGCAATTTTCAAAGGACCCTTTGCTATTCACTTACTTCATCGTAGAGACATGAGATTTGGTACAGTGTTAGAGCTCACCAAGACGCTCAGAATTTACAATTAATGTCATAGTGCAAATATCACAGGAAGTCGGCCATTTTAGATTGAAGGTCTGATTTTGACCCGATTTTTGACGTTTACAGCATTGGTATTTGATCGAACTCCTCCTAGAGATTTTGAGCGAGCGGCTTGAAACTCGGTCAGTCTGATCATAAGGCATGGCCAATTAAAAGTTATCAAAACGGTGAGTTTTTGAGCATGTTGAAGGGGTGTTAGCAGGGGTCAAAGTTCACCTACTCGCCACAAAAAATAAAACTGTTATATCTCCTACACAGAAACACATAGAGGCACCAAACTTTCTGTGATTGATCATCATTGGGTCTTCTTTAATATCCAATGGTCAAATTATGACATCACTTAGGCCACGCCCCCTGACAACAGGAAGTGTCATGTTTTGCTGTAAACGGTCGCTATGTTACCCCTCTGAGCTAATCAACATGAAACTGTGTCCAGAGACGGAAGACATGTTGATGTATTGTGGATTCCAGCCCCAAGTGGATTCGATGGAGCAGGAGAGCGTGGCGGCGTGGTGAAGTCACCTCAAACGCCGCTGCCATACGTTTGGCTCTGAATTCCACATTTTTGGGCCGAGCTGCTTAAAACTCACTTGGATGCATCCTTATCCACCCCCCAACAGGAATCCATAACAAACTTTGGTGGGCGTGACCTAATGCCTCAACGGCGCCACCTAGCAATTTTCAAAGGACCCTTTGCTATTCACTTACTTCATCGTAGAGTAATGAAATTTTGTACAGTTGTAGATCTAAGCAAGACGCTCAGAATTTACAATTAACGTCATAGTGCAAATATCACAGGAAGTCGGCCATTTTAGATTGAAGGTCGTAATTTGACCTCATTTTTGACATTTACAGCATTGGTATTTGATCGAACTCGTCCTAGGGATTTCGAGCGAGCGGCTTGAAACTCGGTCAGTCTGATCATAAGGCATGGCCAATTAAAAGTTATCAAAACGGTGAGTTTTTGAGCATGTTGAAGGGGCGTTAGCAGGGGTCAAAGTTCACCTACTCGCCACAAAACATAAAACTGTTATATCTCCTACACAGAAACACACAGAGGCACCAAACTTTCTGTGATTGATCATCATCGGGTCTTCTACAATATCCAATGGTCAAATGATGACATCACTTAGGCCACGCCCCCTGACAACAGGAAAAACTGTTATATCTCCTACACAGAAACACACAGAGGCACCAAACTTTCTGTGATTGATCATCATCGGGTCTTCTACAATATCCAATGGTCAAATGATGACATCACTTAGGCCACGCCCCCTGACAACAGGAAAAACTGTTATACCTCCTACACAGAAACACACAGAAGCACCAAACTTTCTGTGATTGATCATCATCGGGTCTTCTACAATATCCAATGGTCAAATGATGACATCACTTAGGCCACGCCCCCTGACAACAGGAAAAACTGCTATATCTCCTACACAGAAACACACAGAGGCACCAAACTTTCTGTGATTGATCATCATCGGGTCTTCTACAATATCCAATGGTCAAATGATGACATCACTTAGGCCACGCCCCCTGACAACAGGACGTGTCATGTTTTATTGTTAGCAGTCGCTATGTTACCCCTCTGAGCTAATCAACATGAAACTGTGTCCACAGACAGAAGACATGTTGCTGTGTTGTGGATTCCAGGCCCAACTGGATTTCATGTAGCAGTGCGGCATGGTGGCGTGGCGAAGTCACCTGAAACGCTGCTGCCATATGTCCAGACTTCCATAGGATATTGACAAATTTAATAAAAAGTAACTTAAAATTACCTTAAAACGACAAAAATTTTAAAAGTCAAAAGGCTTATTTAATGCTTTGAGAACATCTCTTCTATTCGGCTATAAGATCAACTGGATTCGATGGAGCAGGGCGGCGTGGTGGCGTGGCAAAGTCACCTGAAACGCCACTGCCATATGTCCAGACTTCCATAGGATATTGATAAATTTAATAAAAAGTAACTTAAAATTACCTTAAAAGCACAACATTTTTAAAAGTCAAAAGGCTTATTTAATGCTTTGAGAACATCTCTTCTATTCGGCTACAAAACCAACCAAAACAGGATGATCTTTTAAGCTATAAGACCATTTTTAAGATGATTAAAATACATACATAGACATCAATACATAGATTTTAAGCTGGTGGGTCGCCACTGCCTCCGGTGGCCAAATGCATCGCTGCATCAACTGATCTGCACCAGTTTAATCTCGTCATGGCAAAATTATTTTTTCTCTTCATGTGTGGCCCTAATACTCCATCGTAAGAACACCGCTGTCGTTACCGCGGGTCCTGGGGGGAATTTTTGATTATGCTCACGCATAGATGTGTAAAACTTCACATTGCAATTCAGACAGGCGCAGACTGCACCGTGCAGTTCATTTTAAAGAGGCAGTTTTGGCGCATATTCCGATAGAAACGGGCTGCGTGGAGCCTAAGTGTGTTGTCGTGGGCGTGTTTACCCGCTGCAGGTAACCGCTGTGAAACAATCAGAAAGATTTCCCTGATTAATAACATCTTTATGGCGCGCTAGACTTATTGTTACTATGTGCTGCTTTACCAGTTCTCTCTCTCTCGCTCGCTCGCTCGTCATCGGACAAAAGTCAAACTGCATCGTGTTTGTATTTGAAATTGTGCGTCAGACTCAGATTTAGAAGTGTTGTTACGACGTTTGAGCTGTAACTGCAACCGTTATATATATATATATATATATATATATATGGTAACTTTACTGAATTTGCAGCTTAAGAAGATTGGGTTTGACAGACAACACCAACTGTCCCCTCAATCCAGTGCACACAATACCACAACAGACCTCATCACGCTCTACAGTACATCAAGAAAACTAAATCAACTAAAACAAGTTCACGAGTGCACATGAAATGAAGTTAATCCATATTTGTGTGTCAGGGTGTCTAAGCATTCTCCAGAATTTGACATCTCAGCAGAGCCTGTAATAATTATAGAAAGTAACATTATAGTTGTTCTGCCTTTTGTTAAGACAGCAAGGAATTCATGTCGTGAATACATTACATAAATAAGATATTAATTCTTAGTCAGAGGAAATCCAAGGCAAAAACAGTTAGAAAAGTTTTGGGTTCATATTTAATCAGAGTGAGACATCACAACTTTGTTAGATCTCTATGTGAATTACGTGAGATAGTGAGTGCTCTCACCTTAAAAAAAGATCTTTGACGTATTTTGCTCCCGTTAAAAGCTGCTTTTCAGCGATGAAGCTAGGGAAACTGCTAACGTTGAAGTTGAATTTGTTCTACACGCTTCTGCCTTGGAAAAATATTCGTCTTTTTACAAAAAGAATGTTTAAAGCCAGATTTGGGAACAAAGGTTATTCAGACAACGCAAGAAAAGGAAGCTTTGTGTGGGGAACTTTTGTCCTAGCTGTCTAGCTGCATATGGCCCCAGGACAGCACAATAGTTTTCTTGAAGTATAATTTTGGAGAAGTAGAAACAAGTATTAATTTCAAAAGGTAGGTAAAAAAGGAAAAAAGTTTTTACAAAATCTTAAAATGTTGGATAGTCGTTATTTCCATCTTGCTGTGAAAATTTGTGAAATATTATCATTTTTAATGCTTAGATATAAAATCGCAAGGCCATTACTAAAATTGCCTTTTGTTGAAAATGTTTTTTGGCATGCCATACTTTATATTTATAGGTAGCCTAGATGTGCATAATAAAAGAGTGGAACTAAAACCTGGTCTAATATTATTATGGAGCTTTAACTTGCTAAGAGTAATAACGTTAGATGATTATATCTTTAAAATGAGATAACTGTCTCAAAAAATGTGATAGTTTACTTGGTCTGAGGAGATGATGCAATTCAATGTTATTTATATAGCGCCAATTCATGAAATATTTCATCTCAAGGCCCTTTACAACGTCAAAATCAATCAGATTATACAGATTGGGTCAGATTATACACATTGGTCAAAAAAATTCCTATATAAGGGAACCAGTTCATTGCATCAAAGTCTTGACAAGTAGCATTCTCTCTTGAAGAAGCGTAGAGCCACAGGGAGAGTCGTCTGCATTGTCCATAGCTTTGCAGCAATCCTACCTACTGAGCAAGCATGAAGCGACAGCAGGAAAAAAAACTCCCCATTAACGGGAAGGAAAAACCTCCAGCAGAACCGGGCTCAGTATGAACGGTCATCTGCCTCGACAGACTGGGGGTTACAGAAGACAGAGCAGAGTCACAACAAGACAGACAAAAAAGCACAGAAGTTCTACATTAGATGGTAGTAGCGGGTGATCTGTCTTCCCTGGATGATGCCACAGCTAACAGAACGCCAGACCAGGTGTGCCTACTATGAAGAAAAAAGAAAAATCAAAAAGTTAAAAGCTGAAATGACAACAGTCATTCAAAATTGAAGAACAATAGACCCTGATGTCCTGCAGTTGCCTAAACCTATAGCAGCATAACTATAGAGGTAGCTCAGGGTAACATGAGCCACTCTAACTATAAGCTTTTTAAAAAAGGAAAGTCCCAAGAGCCAGCTTCTAGTGGAGAAGTTCAAATATCTTGGGGTCTTGTTCACGAATGAGGGGAAGATGGGGTGGGAGATCGACAGGCGGATTGATGCGGCGTCTGCTGTGAAGCGGGCGCTATACCGGTCCGTTGTGGTGAATCTGCACCAGATTTTTTGTGAGTTGTGGGGGAGCGCTGCCGAACACGTTCGTGTAAATCGCCCAGTGGACGGGCGGGCAAAATGCGTGACAGCATCTGCGGTGGCGGGCGGCCCGCGGTGCGCAAATCCCAGCGGTGGCCAAGGCCGGAGCGGCGCTTTGCTGCGAGGGCCGCTCGATGCCGCTTGCGGCTTTAATTATTATTATTTTTATTCTGCCCCCCTAAAGAGGGGCCTTTTTGGGGGCTTTATCATATTCAAAAACTCACCAAACTTGGCAGATGCATGAAGACTGTTTAAAAATTTTATATTTTAAGGTCATCACAAAAATCTAACGGAAAATGCCTCAACGGCGCCACCTAGCAATTTTCAAAGGACCCTTTGCTATTCACTTACTTCATCGTAGAGACGTGAAATTTGGTACAGTTGTAGAGCTCACCAAGACGTTCAGAATTTATAATTAATGTCATAGTGCAAATATCACAGGAAGTCGGCCATTTTAGATTGAAGGTCTGATTTTGACCCCATTTTTGACGTTTACAGCATTGGTATTTGATCGAACTCCTCCTAGGGATTTTGAGCGAGCGACTTGAAACTCGGTCAATCTGATCATAAGGCATGGCCAATTAAAAGTTATCAAAACGGTGAGTTTTTGAGCATGTTGAAGGGGCGTTAGCAGGGGTCAAAGTTCACCTACTCGCCACAAAAAATAAAACTGTTATATCTCCTACACAGAAACACACAGAGGCACCAAACTTTCTGTGATTGATCATCATCGGGTCTTCTTTAATATCCAATGGTCAAATGATGACATCACTTAGGCCACGCCCCCTGACAACAGGAAGTGTCATGTTTTGCTGTAAACGGTCGCTATGTTACCCCTCTGAGCTAATCAACATGAAACTGTGTCCAGAGACAGAAGACATGTTGGTGTGTTGTGGATTCCAGCCCCAAGTGGATTCGATGGAGCAGGGGGGCGTGGCGGCGTGGTGAAGTCACCTCAAACGCCGCTGCCATACGTTTGGCTCTGAATTCCACATTTTTGGGCCGAGCTGCTTAAAACTCACTTGGATGCATCCTTATCTAGCCCCCGACAGGAATCCATAACAAACTTTGGTGGGCGTGACCTAATGCCTCAACGGCGCCACCTCGCAATATTCAAAGGACCCTTTGCTATTCACTTACTTCATCGTAGAGACATGAGATTTGGTACAGTAGTAGAGCTCACCAAGACGCTCAGAATTTACAATAAATGTCAGTGTAAATATCACAGGAAGTCGGCCATTTTAGATTGAAGGTCTGATTTTGACCCCATTTTTGACGTTTACAGCATTGGTATTTGATCGAACTCCTCCTAGGGATTTTGAGCGAGCGGCTTGAAACTCGGTCAGTCTGATCATAAGGCATGGCCAATTAAAAGTTATCAAAACAGTGAGTTTTTGAGCTTGTTGAAGGGGCGTTAGCAGGGGTCAAAATTCACCTACTCGCCACAAAAAATAAAACAGTTATATCTCCTACACAGAAACACACAGAGGCACCAAACTATCTGTGATTGATCATCATCAGGTCTTCTATCATATCCAATGGTCAAATGATGACATCACTTAGGCCACGCCCCCTGACAACAGGAAATGTCATGTTTTGCTGTAAACGGTCGCTATGTTACCCCTCTGAGCTAATCAACATGAAAATGTATCCAGAGACAGAAGACATGTTGGTGTTTTGGATTCCAGCCCCAAGTGGATTCGATGGAGCAGGGCGGCGTGGTGGCGTGGTGAAGTCACCTCAAACGCCGCTGCCATACGTTTGGCTCTGAATTCCACATTTTTGGGTCGAGCTGCTTAAAACTCCCTTGGATGCATCCTTTTCCACCCCCGACAGGAATCCATAACAAACTTTGGTTGGCGTGACCTAATTTTTCTATAGCGCCCCCTAGAATATTTTAAATGATCAGCCCCAAGCCATGCTTTAAGATAGAATTACGAAAGTTGGTACACAACATACACATGTGGAATATTGCTAAAGTGTTACTTTTACATTATTACTTTTGGGTGTGTATCCACCAATTTAACTGTCAAACTTTCATAAAAGCTGTCTTAATGCAAGAAACAAAACCCTTAAACACATGAAATAACAATTAACTTTAAATAACTAAAAAGGTTTTGTTAACTTTTCACATGAAGCTGGATTAACAGGTAGTAAGATACCTTTGATTAAATTGGTATACTAATGTTTAAACCAGGGGTGTCAAAACGTATGGCCCGCGGGCCGGATCCGGCCCACCGAACGATTTTGTCCGGCCCAGTGGCCAAATGCAATATCAATATTCAACGGCTGTATATCCTCGCTGCATCGACCGATCTACACCAGATTTGTTGTGAGTCGTGGGGGAGCGCTGCCGAATGCGTTCGTGGAAATCTCCCGGCGGACGGGCGGGGAAAATGCGTGACAGTTTCTGCGGTGGCTGGCGGCCGGCGGTGCGCGAACCCCCGCGGTGGCCAATAGGCCGGAGCGGCGCTTGGCTGCGAGGGCCGATCGACGCCGCTTGCGGCTTTAATTATTATTATTTTTATTCTGCCCCCCTAAAGAGGGGCCTTTTTGGGGGCTTTATCATATTCAAAAACTCACCAAACTTGGCAGATGCATGAAGACTGTTTAAAAATTTTATATTTTAAGGTCATCACAAAAATCTAACGGAAAATGCCTCAACGGCGCCACCTAGCAATTTTCAAAGGACCCTTTGCTATTCACTTACTTCATCGTAGAGACGTGAAATTTGGTACAGTTGTAGAGCTCACCAAGACGTTCAGAATTTATAATTAATGTCATAGTGCAAATATCACAGGAAGTCGGCCATTTTAGATTGAAGGTCTGATTTTGACCCCATTTTTGACGTTTACAGCATTGGTATTTGATCGAACTCCTCCTAGGGATTTTGAGCGAGCGACTTGAAACTCAGTCAGTCTGATCATAAGGCATGGCCAATTAAAAGTTATCAAAACGGTGAGTTTTTGAGCATGTTGAAGGGGCGTTAGCAGGGGTCAAAGTTCACCTACTCGCCACAAAAAATAAAACTGTTATATCTCCTACACAGAAACACACAGAGGCACCAAACCTTCTGTGATTGATCATCATTGGGTCTTCTTTAATATCCAATGGTCAAATGATGACATCACTTAGGCCACGCCCCCTGACAACAGGAAGTGTCATGTTTTGCTGTAAACGGTCGCTATGTTACCCCTCTGAGCTAATCAACGTGAAACTGTGTCCAGAGACAGAAGACATGTTGGTGTGTTGTGGATTCCAGCCCCAAGTGGATTCGATGGAGCAGGGGGGCGTGGCGGCGTGGTGAAGTCACCTCAAACGCCGCTGCCATACGTTTGGCTCTGAATTCCACATTTCTGGGCCGAGCTGCTTAAAAGTCACTTGGATGCATCCTTATCTAGCCCCCGACAGGAATCCATAACAAACTTTGGTGGGCGTGACCTAATGCCTCAACGGCGCCACCTCGCAATTTTCAAAGGACCCTTTGCTATTCACTTACTTCATCGTAGAGACATGAGATTTGGTACAGTAGTAGAGCTCACCAAGACGCTCAGAATTTACAATTAATGTCATAGTGCAAATATCACAGGAAGTCGGCCATTTTAGATTGAAGGTCTGATTTTGACCCCATTTTTGACGTTTACAGCATTGGTATTTGATCGAACTCCTCCTAGGGATTTCGAGCGAGCGGCTTGAAACTCGGTCAGTCTGATCATAAGGCATGGCCAATTAAAAGTTATCAAAACAGTGAGTTTTTGAGCTTGTTGAAGGGGCGTTAGCAGGGGTCAAAGTTCACCTACTCGCCACAAAAAATAAAACAGTTATATCTCCTACACAGAAACACACAGAGGCACCAAACTATCTGTGATTGATCATCATCAGGTCTTCTATCATATCCAATGATCAAATGATGACATCACTTAGGCCACGCCCCCTGACAACAGGAAATGTCATGTTTTGCTGTAAACGGTCGCTATGTTACCCCTCTGAGCTAATCAACATGAAAATGTATCCAGAGACAGAAGACATGTTGGTGTTTTGGATTCCAGCCCCAAGTGGATTCGATGGAGCAGGGCGGCGTGGTGGTGTGGTGAAGTCACCTCAAACGCCGCTGCCATACGTTTGGCTCTGAATTCCACATTTTTGGGTCGAGCTGCTTAAAACTCCCTTGGATGCATCCTTTTCCACCCCCGACAGGAATCCATAACAAACTGTGGTTGGCGTGACCTAATTTTTCTATAGCGCCCCCTAGAATATTTTAAATGATCAGCCCCAAGCCATGCTTTAAGATAGAATTACGAAAGTTGGTACACAACATACACATGTGGAATATTGCTAAAGTGTTACTTTTACATTATTACTTTTGGGTGTGTATCCACCAATTTAACTGTCAAACTTTCATAAAAGCTGTCTTAATGCAAGAAACAAAACCCTTAAACACATGAAATAACAATTAACTTTAAATAACTAAAAAGGTTTTGTTAACTTTTCACATGAAGCTGGATTAACAGGTAGTAAGATACCTTTGATTAAATTGGTATACTAATGTTTAAACCAGGGGTGTCAAACGTATGGCCCGCGGGCCGGATCCGGCCCACCGAACGATTTTGTCCGACCCAGTGGCCAAATGCAATATCAATATTCAACGGCTGTATATCCTCGCTGCATCGACCGATCTACACCAGATTTGTTGTGAGTCGTGGGGGAGCGCTGCCGAATGCGTTCGTGGGAATCTCCCGGCGGACGGGCGGGGAAAATGCGTGACAGTTTCTGCGGTGGCTGGCGGCCGGCGGTGCGCGAACCCCCGCGGTGGCCAATAGGCCGGAGCGGCGCTTGGCTGCGAGGGCCGATCGACGCCGCTTGCGGCTTTAATTATTATTATTATTAATCTGCCTCCCCAAAGAGGGGCCTTTTTGAGGGCTTTATCATATTCAAAAACTCACCAAACTTGGCAGATGCATGAAGACTGTTTAAAAATTTTGTATTTTAAGGTTGTCACAAAAATCAAAAGAAAAATGCCTCAACGGCGCCACCTAGCAATTTTCAAAGGACCCTTTGCTATTCACTTACTTCATCGTAGAGACATGAGATTTGGTACAGTTGTAGAGCTCAACAAGACGCTTAGAATTTACAATTAATGTCATAGTGCAAGTATCACAGGAAGTCAGCCATTTTAGACTGAAAGTCTGATTTTGACCTCAATTTTGACGTTTACAGCATTGGTATTTGATGGATCTCCTCCTAGAGATTTTGAGCGAGCGGCTTGAAACTCGGGCAGTCTGGTCATAAGGCATGGCCAATCAAAAGTTATCAAAACGGTGAGTTTTTGAGCATGCTGAAGGGGCGTTGGCAGGGGTCAAAGTTCACCTATTCGCCACAAAAAATAAAAGTGTTATATCTCCTACACAGAAACACACAGAGGCACCAAACTTTCAGTAATTGATCACCATCAGGTCTCCTATAATATCCAATGGTCAAATGATGACATTGCTTAGGCCACGCCCCCTGACAACAGGAAGTGTCATGTTTTGTTGTAAGCGGTCGCTATGTTACCCCTCTGAGCTAATCAACATGAAACTCTGTCCAGGGACAGAACACATGTTGTTGTGTTGTGGATTTCAGGCCCAACTGGATTGGATGGAGCAGGGGGGCGTGGCGGCGTGGCGAAGTCACCTCAAACGCTCCTGTCATACGTTTGGCTCTGAATTCCACAGTTTTGGGCCGAGCTGCCTAAAACTCATTTGGATGCATCCTTATCCACCCCCCAACAGGAATCCATAACAAACTTTAGTGAGCAGGACTTAGTTTCTCTATAGCGCCACCAAGCAATTTTCAAAGGACCTTTTGCTATTCACTTACTTCATTGTAGAGTAATGAAATTTTGTACAGTTGTAGATCTCAGCAAGACGCTCAGAATTTACAATTAATGTCATAGTGCAAGTATCACAGGAAGTAAGCCATTTTAGATTGAAATCTGAATTTTGATAACAAGTTGACATGTAAAGCATATGTATTTGATCAAACTTGTCCAGCAGGGGGCAGCAAGAGACCACAAATAAACCCCAAAGGAATTTCTCTTGGTAAGTAAGTGATCTTAACTCTTTGGTTTCCTTATATATTTAAGGTGAACAGATATACAAATCCTGCTTGAAAACTGACAAACTTACTCTTGTTCAATACATTTCAGTTTTTATTTATATAACGCCAAATCATGAAACATGTCATCAGGGGTGGACTGGGACAAAAAAATCGGCCCTGGCATTTTGGATTAGACTGGCCCACCACATTTTTTTTGTGTACTGAATGTGTATACCAACTTTGCAATACCAAATGAGGCCAGGTTAATGGAAATTATTGAGAGTGGACACGTAAAATACTTCCAAAATCTTAATTTATTAACACTGTAAAATGTAAACTCCACCACAGCACAGCAACAATTCTTAGATCAGAGAGAGAGAGAGAGAGAGAGAGGTGTCACGGTCAATCACACATATTATCACGTTACATCATTATAAGAAGTTATTGTAAGTTGCTCATCAGATCTATTCAGTCTTCCAGATACTGTAGGGTAACATTGGACTAATGTGCACTCACTGTGTAAAAAAGGATGCCAATGACAAAATGAACCAGAGAAATGCCTCACCTGTCATCATAGAAAGAAAGAAAATATATAATAACATAATATAAATGTTGATTTACTCAGTCATTTGTAATAAGTATTTTATTTATCTAATTTCCTAATTTTTGATCATATTTTCTTTAAAATCGCAGACTTTTCGCTATTTTTCATGTAAATCCTTGGTGGCGCTTCATAGCGAAGCCGGTGAGGCCGCAGCGAGCTTGGCCTCCCCTGGGATTGCGCAATCCCATGTTAACTGTGCTGACTTCCAGTCTGTGAATGCATCTTTCTGTCTCTAGATCATAAATTCAATTGTTCAAACAGTTATGAACTGATTTTCCACAATTTAATATATGTGGATTACGAATTGTGTTTTGGTCATCAAACTGTGTGCAGAGAACATGTTTTCGTGGTGCTGGCCGATCATAAACAGCAAAGAACTGGTTGTAGGTGAGGCCGGCAGTTCCTTGGCCGCTAGGCAGGGGGCGCTCAAGGAGCACCGCTCATGATCCCCAAATAGTAGAGTCAAAACAAGTTATTGATGTTTTATTAGCGAGTTTTGCTAAACCAGTAAAGCACTAAAAAGAATCTAAACATACAGCTGGAACAGGACTGATCAGGGAAGGCTTTCCTCCCTGGCAGTGAGCTCCACTGAGACAGAGAGAGACTTTTAAAACTGAAGGAGATAAAGGGAACTTTTACCGGAAAATGATGATATTTTTGTTCAGAAAGAGCGCCACAGGGACTTAAATTATAAGTAGAGGTAAGACAGCGATACTTATTCATGTTTTGTTTTTGTGATAAAATGTGCGTAATGTGGGTTATAGTTTTAGAATGTGTTACAAATGCAGAAATCCATCATAACTCATAAGCTGTTACCAATCAAATGACAATTTTATTTTCATCAAAGAACCAATATTTTTCCATGTATCTTGGTGAATTTATTTGGCTCAATCAGTCTCCTTCAGCACTTTGCAACGAGTCTACTCTGTAGAGTGTATATATTTGTAAATCTGACTCTGATGACGTCAGTGCCTCACCAGCTATGAACTCTACCGCACATCACTGACTACAACCACCACCACCACCATATTTTACATCAGACACCGGAGCAGATGAAGGGCCTGCTGTTGGGAACATGTCAGTCAGTTTGACACATTTCGCAGCATCCGTTTGAAGAACTCGTTTCTTTTTTTCGTGCAGTTTCTCTGCGCCTCCCTTGCGTTTCTTATCCATTACTACTGTGAACACCGCTGCACAAAGTTCCACATGGAGCGTGAAGGTGTTTTTCTACTTTATGATTGGCCTAGCCCTTTAGACTGTCAGGGATGATAACCAATGGGCTGCAGTAGCCTGTGGTAAGGGCCGGATGATCGGAACAGACTCTTGCGCTGCTGATTTTATTTTTCTTCATGCATTATGCAAATATAACGAGGCATATATATAAAATAATAATAATAATAATACATATTATTAATATACATGTCGGGTCTGCCGGCCCACCAGGAAAATGCCGGGTACGCCCGATTACCAGTCCATGCCTGCATGTCATCTAAAGGCAGTTTACAGTGTCAAAATCAATCAGATTATACATATTAAGTCAGATTATCCAGATTGGTAAAAGAAATTCCTATATAAGGGAACCAGTTGATTGCATCAAAGTCGTAACAAGCAGCATTCACTCCTGAAGAAGGGTAGAGCTACAGGGAGAGTCGTTTGCATTGTACATGGCTTTGCAGCAATCCCTCATACTGATCAAGCATGAAGTGACAGCAGAAGGAAAAACTCCCCATTAAAGGGAAGGAAAAACCTCCAGCAGAACCGGGCTCAGTATGAACGATAATCTGCCTCGACCGACTGGGGGTTACAAAAGAGAGAGAAGAGACAAAACAAGACAGACAAAAAAGCACAGAAGCACACATTGATCCAGTAATCTGTTTTACATTAGATGGTAATAACAGGTGATCTGTCTTCCCTGGATGATGTCACAGCTAACAGAACGCCAGACCAGGTGTACCTACTATGAAGAAAAAATAGAAAAAACAAAAAGTTAAAAGCTGAAATTACAACAGTCATGCAAAATTGAAGAAAAATAGGCCCTGATGTCCTCCAGCAGCCTAAGCCTACAGCAGCATAACTATAGAGGTAGCTCAGAGTAACATGAACCACTCTAACTTCAAGCTTTGTCAAAAAGGAAAGTCCCAAGAGCCAGCTTCTAGTGGAGGAGTTCAAGTATCTTGGGGTCTTGTTCACGAATGAGGGGAAGATGGAGCGGGAGATCGACAGGCGGATTGGTGCGACGTCTGCTGTGAAGCGGGCGCTGTACCGGTCCGTTGTGGTGAAGAGAGAGCTGAGCCAAAAGGCCAAGCTCTCGATTTACCAGTCGATCTACGTTCCTACCCTCATCTATGGTCACGAGCTTTGGGTCGTGACCGAAAGAACGAGATCCCGGATACAAGCGGCCAAAATGAGTTTTCTCCATAGTGTGTCTGGGCTCTCCCTTAGAGATAGGGTGAGGAGCTCAATCATCCGGGGAGGACTCAGAGTAGAGCCGCTGCTCCTCCACATTGAGAGGAGCCAGTTGAGGTGGCTCGGGCATCTGGTCAGGATGCCTCCTGGACGCATCCCTGGTGAGGTGTTCTGGGCACGTCCCACCGGGAGGAGGCCCAGGGGAAGACCCAGGACACGCTGGAGAGACTATGCTGGCCTGGGAACCCCAAGTGGCTGGGGAGAGGAAGGTCTGGGCCTCCCTCTTGAAGCTGCTACACCCGCAACCCGACCACGGATAAGCGGAAGATGATGGATGGATGGAAAAAGGAAAGTTTTAGGATTAGTCTTAAAAGTAGACAGGGTGTCTGCGTCACGGACCAAAACTTGGAGTTGGTTCCACTGGAGAGGAGCATGATAGCTAAAGTATCTGCCTACCATTCTGGTTTTACAGACTTTAGGAACCACCAGCAGACCTGCTTTCTGAGAGTGAAGTGGTCTGTTAGAAATTACTAAAGTTTGTACACAACATACACATGTGGAATATTGCTAACGTGTTACTTTAGCAATATTCCAATTGCTAAAGTGTTACTTTTACATTATTTCTTTTGGGTGTGTATCCACCAATTTAACTGTCAAACTTTCATAAAAGCTGTCTTAATGCAAGAAACGAAACCCTTAAACACATGAAATAATTAACTTTAATTAACTAAAAAGGTTTTGTTAACTTTTCACATGAAGCTGGATTAACAGCTAATAAGATACCTTTGATTAAATTTTTATACTAGTGTTTAAACCAGGGGTGTCAAACGTACGGCCTGCGGGCCGGATCTGGCCCGCCGAACGATTTAGTCCGGCCCGGTGGCCAAATGCATTTTCATTATTCAACGGCTGTCTCTCCTCGGTGCATCGACCGATCTGCACCAGATTTTTTGAGAGTCGTGGGGGAGCGCTGCCCAACACATACGTGTGTATTGCATGTTAGACGGGTGAGGAAAATGCATGACAGCTTCTGCGGTGGCTGGCGGCGGGAGGTGCGCGTACCCTAGCGGTGGCCCATAGGCCAGAGCGGCGCTTGGCTGCGAGGGCCGATCATCACCGCTTGCGGTTTTAATTTACATTTCTATCTGTCCTTTTTACATTTCTGTTTGCCGTTTTTACATTTCTGTCTCTCCTTTTTACATTTCTGCCTGTCCTTTTTACATTTCTGTATGCATTTCTGCCTCATTATGCAAATGAGGAGGGCTGTGGCTCAACTTCTTCCCATTGGTTGGTTAGCATTTTACTGCGTCGGTCAAATCTACATGGCTTTTCCCCGACATGAAGCATTGTTTAATAATGTCAAACTCAGCAGGCAGACGTTCAGTGGCCGACCTCTTACGGGAAGCTGCTAATAGACTGGAAGAATTGGAACGCTGTACATTTGGGATCTGAAATGTTTTTTGGTGGTTTCAGATTCGGCTTTCCAGATCAATAACTCATCGGCGGATGATTTATTCTACAAAACAGACACCTCTCCGCAACCACCGCAAGGCAGACGCTGAGCTACAACCGTAGTTTCCTCAAAACGAGTACGTGGGCCAGAATCTGTGGGACGTCTCCTTAAGAACTTTCGTATGAACTGTCAGACGGCAACTTTCTTGCACTTAGATAAGTTGCTACACATAGCAGTGATCTCAAAACACCAATGTTCCCACGTTTTCACTTGCACATTATATTAATAAGTTATTGCTGATAAAAAATCTAAACTGTTGCGCTCCGGTCCGAGAGGTCACGTGTAACGATGAGCCAACGTTACATGTTAATTTTAATGTTTTAGAAATGAAGTAGTGTTAAACAGCACGCCAACTGTTTTTCCTATTTGTTTGTTTTTGTTTGGATTGAACCTGTTTGTTTTTCTGGGTGTGGTTTCACCTGCAGTGGAGGGACCTCATCCTGGTGTATCACACTCAGGTGTGCAGACTGCAGTATTGGCTCAAACTAAGAGGCAGATTAAGAGGGGTGACACTGGCCAGATTAGATTTTTGTGTTGCTATAGGTTTTGCATGTAATGATTGGAATTGGTTTAAGATATATTCAGTTTGTATTAGTTTGCAAATTTATTGTTGTCCTTTTGTCTAATGTAAATAGTATTGTATTTTCTATCTTGTATTTAATATATATCCCTAATAATGGTTTCTCCCAATTTAGGTGAACCTGAATTTAAGCTGTTTGTCATTTGTTGTTGGTGGGTTGGTTGGTTACACTGCTGGCTACAAAGAAAAATAATAATAAAAGAAAAAGAAGCTTCCACAGTTGAGACTTTGTTTTTTGGACTGCCGTTCTGGGTCCCGCTTCCATGGCCGCTCGACCAGGTTGACAAGCCCGTGACAAGTGGTGTCAGGAGTTACGGCTGAGAGTCCAGAGGATGATGACACGTTGTGGAAAAAAGGTGGAGCACCAGGAGGAACCTGATGGGGGTGAGCCAGCTCTCTCAGCTGACCAGCAGGGAGCAGCTGCACCAAGTAATCCTGATAAACTGGAAGAATTAACCACCCTTGTAAAGTCTCTTATTCGCAATCAAGCCTCCAGAGACCAGCAGTTGGAAAAAGAGTCATCACGGCAAGAACAAAGGTGGAAGAACCTGCAGTTTCAGTTCCAACAGATTCAAGTTCAGGTGAGAGAACTTAAGGAAGACTTGGAAAATAAAACTGTACATGCGGATGATGATGATGATGAAGAGGAAATTGATGCTGATCTTGATGGAGATGGTGACCCAGTGATCGCAAGTCATCAACCAACTGACCCACCCACATCGAGGGCTCCACAGCTATCAAAGCAGCCCAAGATACTTCCTTTGTCAGCTGATGAGGACATTGAACATTATCTGATGACTTTTGAAAGAATTGCCACAGTTTGTGGATGGCCAAAAGGAGAATGGGCTATTCAACTTATTCCCTTACTCACTGGCAAAGCAAGAAGTGCATATGTTATGATGGACTTTGATGATTCAGCCAATTATGACAAAGTTAAAGAAGTAATTCTGGCAAAGTATGAAATCACATGTGACACATACAGGAGACGGTTTCGTGCACTGGACATCAATCCTGGTGAAACCCCACGTGAACTGTATGTGAGATTAAAAGACCTCTTCAACAAATGGGTAAAACCAGAGACTTCAACAGTGAAAGACATCTCAGAACTACTCATTTTGGAACAATTTTTGAGGATGATGAAACCAGAGATGGAAGTATGGATCCGTGAGAGGGATCCCAAGTCTGCTGAGGATGCTGCTAGTCTTGCTGAGGTGTTCCTGTCAGCCAGAAGTGGGAGCCAGAGAACCACCTTTCACCGTGACAGCCACTTCGCAGGTCGCAGTAAGTCCTATGGGGGTGATCGGGGTGGACAAATTGAAAATAAGTCACATAGTAGTTTCAAAGAATCTTTTTTTAAGCCTAGTAGCACTAGAACACACAAGCCATCTTTTCCCAAAACCAGGCCAGACACTCGCTGTTATCTGTGTAAAGAACTAGGTCACACACAGTATACATGTCCGTCTACCAGACAGTCTACACCCTCTCTCTTATGCACCGTTCCTAGATTCTCTCAGCCTTTGACACCTCAGAAAAAGCTGTTAACAGTCCCTGTCTTAATCAATGGTCAGCGTGAAGAGGCCTTGTTAGACTCTGGCTGTTTTAAAACTGTTGTTCATTCTAGTATTGTGTCAAGAGACATTTGGGACGAAGCTTCAGCTAACATATGCTGTGTTCATGGCGATGAAAAGGTGTACCCCACTGCTGAGGTTTACCTAACAGTTGATGGGCAAACATATCTAATGTCAGTAGCTTTGGTGACTACGCTCCCCTATGCTGTTATTTTGGGAAGTGATGTTCCTGTTTTATTTGATCTTATTGAACATGCACAAGCTAAGGCACACCTAGATGGGGAAAACAGTTTAAAGTCGACTGTTCAAGGGATGGAGAGAAAGTTAATGGACGAGTCTCATACTTCCTGTAATGTGGTCACCACCAGAGCACAAGTAGCTAAGAACACACTGGAGGAGTTGCCCTTTTACCATGCTGAGCTAGAGGGGGGTCGATTTAAGATCCGTAAGACCAAAGCACAAAAGAGGAGAGACAAGTTTTTAGCCTCAGCCAGTACACCGTGTGACGTCAAAGAACCAGGTCCGCCTCTAGAGTTTAAGATTCCCTCAGACATTTCGGAATTCCAACGTGCTGATCCAAAGCTGAAAGTCTGGTTTGAAAAGGTTACAGAAATAGAGGGTGAAAAAGTGGGCAAAGTAGACTGTATAACGGATGTTGCTTATATTATAAAAAATAATATTCTCTATCAAAGACAAGGGAATGTGGAGGCCTTAGCACTACCACAGTGTTTCACAGGGAAGGTCATGGAGCTTGGTCATTCTGTCCCATGGGCAGGTCATCTAGCATTCCAAAAATCACTCAGCAGAGTTAGTAGTAGGTTTGTTTGGCCTGGTATGTACACTCAGCTGAAAGATTTCTGTGCTTCATGTGAGACTTGTTAGTTGACATCACCAAGGGGGGTGCCACGAGCCCAGCTTCAGCCATTGCCTCTTATTGCCACACCATTCGAAAGAATAGGGATGGATATTGTAGGGCCTCTTGAACGAAGTTCTTCTGGCCACAAGTATATTTTGGTCATTTGTGACTATGCCACTCGTTACCCTGAGGCTTTTCCTCTTAGATCTATTACTGCTAGACAAGTAGCAACCTGTCTGATCCAGTTATTTTCAAGAGTAGGGATCCCCAGAGAAGTCCTGACTGACTGTGGTACAAATTTTCTATCAAAGCTGCTCCAGCAGGTTTATGGGTTATTGGGGGTTAAGGGTATTAGGTCCACCCCATATCATCCCCAGACGGACGGACTTGTTGAGCGGTTCAATCAGACTCTTAAAAACATGCTGCGGAAGTTTGTCTCTCAAACAGGCTCTGATTGGGACCAGTGGCTGCCATATCTTCTGTTTGCATACCGAGAGGTACCACAGGCATCTACAGGATTCTCTCCGTTTGAACTGCTTTATGGGCGTCAGGTCCGGGGACCACTGGATCTCCTGAGAGATCACTGGGAGACACCTACATCACAACGGGACAATGTGGTTGCCTATGTTCTAAAAATGAGAGACAGATTGGAGCAGATGACAGCACTAGCACAGGAGAACATGAGGTCCTCACAAGTGCAACAGAAGTTCTGGTATGACAAGAAGGCCAGAGAAAGAACTTTTCAGGTTGGACAGCAGGTATTATTACTTTTGCCCACCAGTGACAGTAAGCTGTTGGCCAAATGGCACGGTCCTTATCGGATCACTAAATGTGTGAGCAAGGTTACTTATGAACTATATACACCTGACAAGAAGAAGACTCATCAGTGTTTTCATGTCAACCTATTAAAAGAGTTTCACTGCCCTTCATCAGAGCAGGTCCAATCACCACGGCAGGATCCACCACAGCCACATCTCTTCATTCGTGCAGAAGAGGAGGAGGAGGAAGAGAGGGAACAGGAGTTCCCAAGAAAGGACACAAACTTGTCTTCAGTGGATTTGTCGCATCTTCAGCCAGGTCAGCAGAGACAGATACAGTCATTACTTGACCCAGATCTCTTCACAGAAACCCCAGGTTTCACCACTTTGGTTCAGCATAAAGTTTATCTGAAAGATGATGCTGCTCCTCGTCGAAAGTCCTATCGAATCCCTGAGCGTCTTCTGCCTAAGCTCAGACAAGAGTTGGAAGTGATGTCCCAGTTGGACATAATTGAACCATCTACAAGTGAGTGGTGTAGCCCCATTGTTCTGGTTCCAAAAAAAGATGGCTCACTTAGATTTTGTATCGATTTTAGATATCTCAACTCTGTCTCCAAATGTCAGTCATATCCAATGCCTCGAATTGATGAGTTACTAGAGAGGGTTGGCAATGCTATTTTCATCACCACCCTTGACTTGAGCAAAGGATATTGGCAACTAGCCCTGGCACCAGAAACCAAAGAATTAACGGCTTTTACAACACCCTTCGGCTTGTATCAGTTCAAGGTGATGCCTTTTGGTCTGCAGGGGGCGCCGGCAACCTTTCAGAGACTGATGGACCAGGTATTGAGGGGGGTCCCACAATTTGCCGCTGCATATTTAGATGATGTGGTAATCTTCAGCCAGACCTGGGAGGACCATGTTTCCCATCTTAAACAGGTTCTTCACTTAATAAAAAAAGCTGGAGTGACAATCAATCCAGGCAAGTGCTCACTAGCACGAAACCAAGTGGAGTATTTGGGGCATGTTGTTGGCCAAGGTGTAGTAAAACCACGGGTTGCAAAAGTGGATGCGATCCATTCATATCCTGTCCCAACAACTAAGAAGGGGGTTCGATCATTTTTAGGTCTGGTGGGCTGGTATAGCAAATTCATCCCACATTTTGCGGACAGATCAGCAGTCCTCACTGATCTCACAAGGAATTCAGCACCAGCAAAGGTGAAGTGGACTGATGACTGTGACAGAGCCTTTAAGGATCTTAAGATGGCCATCACAAGTGAGTCTTTTCTTCACACTCCCAATTTCAATCATCCATTTATTCTTCAAACAGATGCTTCAGCAATTGGTCTTGGAGCTGTGCTTTTGCAGGATGTGGAGGGGGAAAGGAAACCAGTACTGTTCCTGAGTCGAAAACTCCTCGAGCGAGAGACAAGGTATTCAACTGTAGAAAAGGAGTGCTTGGCCATGAAATGGGCAATCAACTCCCTGAAATACTACTTACTAGGACGTCACTTCTACTTGGAGACTGATCATCGGGCTTTACAATGGCTCAAAAGGATGAAGGACACAAACACTCGTCTCACAGGATGGTACCTGTCACTCCAGCCATATGACTTTACAATTCAGTATCATTCAGGAAAGGCTAACCTTGTGGCGGATTGCCTATCCCGGGTACATGAACACTGAGGTACTGTAATCTTGTGTGATGGGGGGAGGAGATGTAACGATGAGCCAACGTTACATGTTAATTTTAATGTTTTAGAAATGAAGTAGTGTTAAACAGCACGCCAACTGTTTTTCCTATTTGTTTGTTTTTGTTTGGATTGAACCTGTTTGTTTTTCTGGGTGTGGTTTCACCTGCAGTGGAGGGACCTCATCCTGGTGTATCACACTCAGGTGTGCAGACTGCAGTATTGGCTCAAACTAAGAGGCAGATTAAGAGGGGTGACACTGGCCAGATTAGATTTTTGTGTTGCTATAGGTTTTGCATGTAATGATTGGAATTGGTTTAAGATATATTCAGTTTGTATTAGTTTGCAAATTTATTGTTGTCCTTTTGTCTAATGTAAATAGTATTGTATTTTCTATCTTGTATTTAATATATATCCCTAATAATGGTTTCTCCCAATTTAGGTGAACCTGAATTTAAGCTGTTTGTCATTTGTTGTTGGTGGGTTGGTTGGTTACACTGCTGGCTACAAAGAAAAAGAATAATAAAAGAAAAAGAAGCTTCCACAGTTGAGACTTTGTTTTTTGGACTGCCGTTCTGGGTCCCGCTTCCATGGCCGCTCGACCAGGTTGACAAGCCCGTGACATCACGTGATTCCATTTTTGCTGCTCAGCCAATCAGATCGCTGTATTGTCATCTGAGTGCGTTCAATGTGTAAGGTGTTGTAAACATTTGTTTCCAGACGAAGAAAGCCCAATAATAGCATTTTCTGGCGCCAGTTGGCAAAGATCTTGATGGCAAGGAAAAAGAAATAGCCCAGACCATCCATCATCCATTTTCTAACACGTTTATCCTTGCTGGGTTCGGACCGGTGCCGATCTCCAGCTGTCAATGGGGGAGAGGCGGGGTAGACCCTGGACAGGTCGGCAGTCCATCACAGGGCAGAAATAGCCCAGACTTTTGCTCATTTTACTGTGATATCACCAAGACCTGCTGCGCTTGGATAGCACAGCCAAACGACTTATCCCCGGCAGAATTTGTATCCCCTGCATCGGGAGAGTGTTTGAAATCAATAAAACTTTTAACCTCCAGCTTTGTGAAGTCTAAATATTTTTAAACATCACATTCTAATAAAATGAAATAGCCCACATTCTTGAGTCTTGGCACATAAACACCACTTATAATCACAAACAACTGTAGAAAATTTGAAGCTGTTAGCTCTTTAAATGATGAAGTTACAAGGGGATACTTCCAAAATGGACTAACAGTAGCCCACATTCTTGAGTCTTGGCACATAAACACCACTTATAATCACAAACCACTGTAGAAAATTTGAAGCTGCTAGCTCTTTAAATGAAGAAGTTACAAGGGGATACAAAAATTATCCGGTCCAGCCTGCCACAATATGTATCCCATTCCAAAATGGACTAACAGTAGCCCATATATATATATATATATATATATATATATATATATATATATATATATATATATATATATATACATATATACACTCACCGGCCACTTTATTAGGTACACCTGTCCAACTGCTCGTTAACACTTAATTTCTAAGCAGCCAATCACATGGCGGCAACTCAGTGCATTTAGGCATGTAGACATGGTCAAGAGAATTTCCTGCAGTTCAAACCGAGCATCAGTATGGGGAAGAAAGGTGATTTGAGTGACTTTGAACGTGGCATGATTGTTGGTGCCAGAAGGGCTGGTCTGAGTATTTCAGAAACTGCTAATCTACTGGGATTTTCACGCACAACCATCTCTAGGGTTTACAGAGAATGGTCCGAAAAAGAAAAAACATCCAGTGAGCGGCAGTTCTGTGGGCGGAAATGCCTTGTTGATGCCAGAGGTCAGAGGAGAATGGCCAGACTGGTTTGAGCTGATAGAAGGGCAACAGTGACTCAAATAACCACCCGTTACAACCAAGGTGGGCAGAAGAGCATCTCTGAACGCACAGTACGTCAAACTTTGAGGCAGATGGGCTACAGCAGCAGAAGACCACATCGGGTGCCACTCCTTTCAGCTAAGAACAGGAAACTGAGGCTACAATTTGCACAAGCTCATCGAAATTGGACAATAGAAGATTGGAAAAACGTTGCCTGGTCTGATGAGTCTCGATTTCTGCTGCGACAGTCGGATGGTAGGGTCAGAATTTGGCATCTACAACATGAAAGCATGGATCCATCCTGCCTTGTATCAACGGTTCAGGCTGGTGGTGGTGGTGTCATGGTGTGGGGAATATTTTCTTGGCACTCTTTGGGCCCCTTGGTACCAATTGAGCATCGTTGCAACGCCACAGCCTACCTGAGTATTGTTGCTGACCATGTCCATCCCTTTATGACCACAATGTACCCAACCCATGATGGCTACTTTCAGCAGGATAATGCGCCATGTCATAAAGATGGAATCATCTCAGACTGGTTTCTTGAACATGACAATGAGTTCGCTGTACTCAAATGGCCTCCACAGTCACCAGATCCCAATCCAATAGAGCATCTTTGGGATGTGGTGGAACGGGAGATTCGCATCATGGATGTGCAGCCGACAAATCTGCGGCAACTGTGTGATGCCATCATGTCAATATGGACCAAACTCCCTGAGGAATGCTTCCAGCACCTTGTTGAATCTATGCCACGAAGAATTGAGGCAGTTCTGAAGGTAAAAGGGGGTCCAACCCGTTACTAGCATGGGGTACCTAATAAAGTGGCCGGTGAGTGTATATATATATATATATATATATATATATATATATATACACTCGACTTAGCCTGAGGTCCTTTACCGCATGTCTTCCTCCCTCTCATAACCCCTTTCCTGTCAGCCTACTTTGAAAAAATTTGCCAATAGAACCTCAAAATCCCAGTAAAAATGCAAGGATCAATTCTCACAACCTAAGGATAGCAGTTTAACTTATGAATATGAAGCTTCATGCATGCTCAGTATGAGGGATTGCTGCAAAGCCATCAACAATGCAGACGACTGTCCACTGTGGCTCTACGCTCTTTCAGGAGGAGTGAATGCTGCTTTGAGAGACTTGATGCAACCTGCTGGGTTTCCTTAGAGAGGAAAACTTTCAGACCAACCTGTCTGGTCAGCACATATAACAATTGGCTGCAGTGTTTGAAATCAATAAAACTTTTAATGTGAAGTCCAAATATTTTTTAAACATCCTATTCTAATAAAATTGTAATATATATATATATTGAAACTCCTCATATACTGTTCTTTTTTTTAAAGCGACACATCTTGTTTTCTTAATATGGTTCTTGGCTGAATTAAAATATCATTAGATCTGATCATTTTGGCAGTAACTTTATTCTGTGTTCATTTGATCACACTTGGAATCAGCTTTATATAATCCATTCATGCGGGTCTATCCACACAAAAAAACTAACAAGTAGACAGCTGTGATGGACTCAGGAAGGTGGGTTTTTAGTTTCAGCAGACACACATGCAACAATCTAATGACATAAAGCTAATACTTTCGTGACACATCTGGAGATGACCACAGAGCCGTTTACTTTATCAGAACGTGTTATACTGAGTGATCAGACTAGTTTTAACCGACATAGCAATCCCTTACGATCGTACTAACAAGTGTTACATTTTCAATTTTAACCCATTAACTGAACGATAATGTAACGGCACTATTCCTATATTTCGCTAAGAGAAATAAAACATCTTGATTTTCACGCCGAATTGGCTGGAAATGAGGCCGAGTTTACTGCGTTCAGCAAGCTGAATGCGCGCTCCCGACGCAGGGGATACAAATCCTGGCGGGGATACCTAGTTTGGCACGACAACTGTCGCCAGCTTACCTCAAGTTCTTTCTGTAAAACTGGCAGACCGTAGTAGTCATGTTTCCTCAGCCATGTCTTTCTCAAAATACGTCGTCGCCTTTTCTTTTTAGGGCTTTCTGCACACAAAATTGCACATATTGCCAAAGCAGCGCGTTTCTCTCCGGTAATGTTTACAGTAGCCATCGACACTTCCGTCTTCTCCTTCTTCTTCTTCTTCTACAGTATGAGCACTCCGGTCGCGTCCGAGCGTTGCGCCGTACACAGATCGTGAGCGGTTAACTTTTAAACCCGCGGTTCCGTCGCACAGTTTGAGATGTATATAAGCACCACGACTGAAAAACTCGTACAGTGTATGCCCGGCTTAACACACTTACCATAACAGCTCCGCATCACCGTTTATGACAACGAACTTCCACTTCTTCTTCTTCTGTTTTAAAAGTGATGCGCCCTTCTTCTTCTTTGTGTTTTAATGGGTGCTGACCACATCCAAAAGGATCATTACCGCCCCTCTAGGTGTGCGCTCTGTTCCTCATCTTTATATTATCAGCAGCGCAACCAGCTACCGTAACACCTGTTAAATGTATAACTGTTATAGCTCCGAAGATCCAGAAACTCATGTGTGCTATAGCGCAGCAACGCGGTGCAGTTTTGAAAGAAAAGATAGCCAGTTTGGTGTTAGCTTTAGCCTAGCACGCACCCCCCCCGCGGTTCACAGGCTTTGTTTATGTTCCGGTCGCCGGCTGAGTTGCACTTCCGCCCGGCCGGGAGAAGTCGGCAGGATCCAGTGTTCTGGAGATCTCTAGGATGACGGGAATATCGGCGATAATAAATGTATCACTGTTATAGCTCCGAAGGTCCAGAAATTCATGTGTGCTATTGCGCAGCAACGCGGTGCAGTTTTGGAAGAAAAAGTCCGGTGAAAAATAGATTAAAAAAAACTTCAGGAAAACTGTTGTTTTTTGATGTGAGACGGTGCAGAGCTGAAAAGTCCATATTGCGCCTGCTAATGAGCAGTAGTTCTTGCTGTTGCAATTTTTTTCATCATTCATTTATATCAGTTGTTCAAATTATTTATTTGTTACTTGTAAAAAAAAAAAAAAATATATATATATATATATATATTGGGTACCCCCAGCGGGTTGTGAACCTGCGACCTTTGGTGCACCAGCCCAACACCTAAACCACTGTACCAAAAAAAAGTGTCATGCTGAGCTCTGCATTATGGAGAGGTCAACTGTGTCTAGGAAGTGGTTTTGAGAAGTGGTTTTTGGTTAATTTTGTCACCACGGTAACTTTAAATGGCGTCAAGTACAAAAAGCCCGCTTCACGGCGTCGAGACGAACGTTTTGATATATAGTTTGTGGGGGTAGACCCTACGGTTCGGCCTGTATTAACGGTGATGGAAGAAAAATAAGTAATAATAAAGAACCCCTTATTAGGTGGATAACATAAGGCCTCCGCCATGCATTTTCAATGCATAGGCGGGCGCCTAATAAAGAACCCCTTATTAGGTGGATAGTATAAGGCCTCCGCCATGCATTTTCAATGCTTAGGCGGGCACCTAATAATAATACTAAAGAAACCCTTATTAGGTGCATAGCATAAGGCCTCCGCCATGCATTTTCAATGCATAGGCGGGCGCCTAATAAAGAAACCCTTATTAGGTGCATAGCATAAGGCCTCCGCCATGCATTTTCAATGCATAGGCGGGCGCCTAATAAAGAAACCCTTATTAGGTGCATAGCATAAGGCCTCCGCCATGCATTTTCAATGCATAGGCGGGCGCCTAATAAATAACTAGAAACGTTTAACTTCTGAAGAAGTTGAAGAAGGCGCCCGCCTGGTGGTGCGTATAACTGAAGTAATTTAATTGTTACTTGTAAAAAAAAGGAAAATTTGGGTCTCCCCCCATTGCACCGGTGGGCCCAAGCGGCCCCTTAGTATGCCTATGGATGTGACCGGCCCTGGCTGGCTGGCTGCAGGACGGAAAACTCCCAACTGCAGCTCAATTTGGGGAGGGTTTGGGGTTGTTGCCGGTCTCAGGTGATTTGCGAAAAATCTATAAATCGTACACCAATGAGGGTTACATTTCCTGACTCCAGACATAAATACCTACGTTTTGATGTATAATTTCTGCATGTAGAGTGAAAATTGAGCGAGTAGGCTAAAGTTGTTTGTTGTTTTTTTGATAATTTTGTCACCAGGGTAGGTGAAAATGGCGTGATGAAAATAATCTATAAGTCCTACACCAATGAGGGTTACATTTTCTGAATCCAGACAAAAAGACCTATGTTTTGATGTATAATTTCTGCATGTAGAGTGAAAATTGAGCGAGTAGGCTGAAGTTGTTTGGTGTTTTTTGGATCATTTTGTCACCTTGAAATGGTGTGATGAGAAAATTCGGAAATTTTTTCATCATTCATTCATTTATATCAGTTGTTCAAATTATTTGTTACTTGTTAAAAAAAATATATTGGGTATCCCCAGCGGGTTGCGAACCTGCGACCTTTGGTGCACCAGCCCAACACCTAAACCACTGTACCAAAAAAAAGTGCCATGCTGAGCTCTGCATTAGGGAGAGGTCAACTGTGTCTAGGAAGTGGTTTTGAGAAGTGGTTTTTGGTTAATTTTGTCACCACGGTAACTTTAAATGGCGTCAAGTACAAATAGCACACTTCGCGGCGTCGAGACGAACGTTTTGATATATAGTTTGTGGGGGTACAGCCTACGGTTCGGGCTGTATCAACGGTGACGGAAGAATAAAAAGGAATAATAATAATAATAAAGAAACCCTTATTAGGTGCATAGCATAAGGCCTCCGCCATGCATTTTCAATGCATAGGCGGGTGCCTAATAATAAAGAAACCCTTATTAGGTGCATAGCATAAGGCCTTCGCCATGCATTTTCAATGCATAGGCGGGCGCCTAATAATAATAATAATAAAGAAACCCTTATTAGGTGCATAGCATAAGGCCTCCGCCATGCATTTTCAATGCATAGGTGGGCGCCTAATTAGATCTGGTCGAAGTGAATGAGGCCGGGCCGGGCAGACCGGCTTGCGGTTCTCTTCAGCTATACTGCTCTCAGACTATTGTATACTCCTGTTCTACCTTGGTCAGAGCTAAGCAGTATGTTGATTGGAAATCCATGAGACAGATCGTAATAGAGACACATTGGCAAAATAAGACACATCCACTTTGGGGTAAATACAAAATAAAATCTCCAAATAGCCAGGTAAACGCAACGCATATTCCATCCAGGTTCATCGGCATATTGGTCTGTTCCAGAAAATACACAGTTCAATAAATAATCAATAAAACATTTTAACAAACTGCGTACTTACCCTTTGCAGGAGATCAGAAGTAGAGAAAACAGATAAGAAAAATAAACAGTGCTCTTAGAGCTTGTTTGAGGAGAAACTGTAGCTTTACGTTTACTGTCTAGCTTGTTTGTGCTGGAAGACTTCCAGAATTTGCTATACATACTCTCGTGCAAAAACTCGATCTCGCGAGATTGGTGGTCCATAGAGGGAAAAACACACTAAACAAAACATACATTTCTTCCAAGGATATTACTTTATAGACAATTCATTAATTTCATTATTATGGCCACATGGTCATAACTTCACCTGTCGGTCCAGGAACACCTGCTTTCGCTGAGTTCTGCCATGCTTCTGGGATCAATGATGCTGACTGTTCCTGCTCTGCTGCTGTCTGATGTTTTTCCTCATCACTGTCCTCTACTAATGCTAGCTCTGTGTCCTATGTGCAATAACCACTGTGCAATTCTATTTAATACACTGTGCAATAACCTGTGCAATAATACAGTTAAATAATCCTGTTTAATAAGCGACTTCAGCTGTATAGTTATCTCATTACCTCACTGTTGTTTTTACCTGGTACCACCTAATGTACGTCATTTCATTTGTACATAAGTCACCTGAGTGTACATAAGTCATCCTAAATATCTGCTTTATTTCCCTTGTACTTTTACTTTATTTTTTTATACACTGTACATATGTGGACACACTGTATATACCTTATACATTATGCACCTTTTCCTCCTTTGGCACCTTCTTTTGTTTATTAAGCCGATGTGTGACAAGTGAATTTCTCCACTGTGAGATCAATAAAGCCCATCTATCTATCTATCCATCTATCTATCTATCATCATGCTGCTCTATCTGTTCCTCTCCTCCATCCACCTCCTCTTTCTCCTCCTCCTCCTCACTCGTTCTCTGTTGCTCCCCTGTCATCTCTTTATCTCCTTCTGTTGTTATTTTCTTCTTAAAATAAGAAGATGTCTGTGGACTTTCTCTTCATTGTCTGGAAATTGACAAACCATACACAAGCACCAGCTAACAACGGTAGCTACGTAACTCTTTGAAAACTTGTCAAAAAGACAGCAAAAGCCACTGTAACAGTAACTGATACAGTTCATATATCACCCACTTCTTTTACAAACAAATGATTTGACTTATATACTTACCGTTAGTCTTATTCGCTTTCTCTATTAATTCCTTTTATCACCGTTGAAGGTGGGCACGCGCTGAGCCGTAGTTGTCTGAGAACGCAACAGCGGCTGAGGGGGGTGAGCGGGGGAGGGGGTCAGCGGCAGGTGAGCTACAGTACGCGAGAAGGTCAAGAAGAGCGGCTGTGTTGCTGGCTGTGCATAATGGCATGAAATGCTAAACTGACGCTACTACCATTTACACTGGCGAGTGGGGTGGCCAGGACATCGCCAGGGGTGGCCGTGGCCCCCTGGTGGCGCCACTGGGTGTCGGTAGAGCGGGATGGATATTCGGTCTGCTTACCAAACAATTACAAGAAGTGACAACGAGGCAAACGAGAGAGCTGGAAGCAGCGCTACTAATTTCTGTTTGAAACGTCAGCATTGAAGTCAACACTGGAGTAAACATTCACGCTAGGAGGGTTAGCTAGGACAGCTAGGAGCACAAGGAGCAGAACCAAGCAGGAAAACTGCCAAACTGAAGAAACGTGGTTTACTTGCAGGCAGAAGGGAACTCTGCTTTGTTCTGCTCCTTGTTCTCCTAGCTGCTGTGATTACAGAATCTCTTCTAGTCTTAATTTTTACTGCAGTGTTCAGCCTGACACCAGCGCTCATGTTTATCAGCATGTCTGCTTATGCTGGACTTTTGAGTCAAAACACAGCGCTACAGGCTGCCGTATCTCACTGATGGTTTCCAGCCCAAACCAGCATAAAACCTGCCCAATTTAAAAGAAAAAACAAGCCCAAATCTCAAACTCTCTCATGTTAAAAGCACAGAACTATTAAACACATAAAAACATGCCATTAGCGCAGAACTGAGCTGAAGCAAAAAAAAAGAAAAGAAAAAAGAACTTCGCGCATACGGTCAGTCAACCAAATAACACACAAGATCACTTTAACAATCATGATATATCAACCGGAAAAAAAGAAAACTTTTATCAATAGCTTCCCAGCATGAGTACAGAATATAGCTCAATCAAAAATTTCTCTTTCACAGCCATGAAATATTTTTAAGTTGATCAGTAGAACTCAACCCCTCTTGGGCGTTTACATTGACCAAACACTTGATTAACCATTATTATTTTCTTGTTTTATTATAACAATATTATTCATTATAAATATTATTCATTGATGATGTAAGATTCGACTTATTTAAAAAATAAATTGATCAGTAAAATGAACTCCCCCCACCCCAACATAATTTTTAAAGTGTATAGCACTGACCTTACTTGAAGAAGGAAAACTGAAAGCTTACAAAAAGGTTGTATTTTCTGTCTAAACTTGGTCTAAATTTCTCCTGCACTTGGTTGTTTATATTATTTTAAGTGAATTTGACTTTCAAAGTTTACCAAAATCTAAAAAATGTCATTAGAGACCATAGGATGCATCTTATGACAAATTTTAATCGATGGATGATTAATGACCCTAATCATTTCCGGTCCCCCTTGATTTCCGGTCCCCCCTTGATTTCCGGTTTCCAATTATTTCCGGTCCCCCTCCCTATACCCCCCAAACACACACACACACACACACACACACACACACACCCACTCAGCCCCTCCCCTACCCATATTATATTACTAATATGATATTAATTATTATTATTAATATAATTAACTTTACTATCGTGATTATTTAATTATGTCTATTTAATTCCTTTAATACACACTCAGTTATTTAATTCAGTTTATTCACATTCAGTTATTTAATTTATCTTATACACATCCAATTATTTAATTGTTTATATACATTCAATCTGACGCTCAGCCGCTAAACCGCCAGACTCTACGTAAGCTTTGCTGAATACCTATCATACGGAAAAAAACCTCCGTACCGCACTGTTGCGTTTGCGCAGAAATAATACGGTGAAATAAGGAATCCTTAATCTTTAATCCTGATATAAAGTTCAATTCAATACTCCCTCCTAACTAAATGCACTTTATTGATCCCTTCAGTAGTACACCCGAGAAGAAACTGCGTCTTCATACTGGACGGTGTCTTACTGACCACGACCTAAGTTTTGGGAGATCTGTCAAGGAGAAGGAGTTTTTTTTGTTTTTTTTAAATAAGCTTTATTAGAAAATGCTTTACAATACAGAAAGAAGTACAATTTCCTATGAACAATTGCCAGGGGTTTGTTTAAAAAATATAAATAAAAAAAATTGAATAAAGTAAAAGTAGCAATAAATAAGCATGTAAAGGGATTACATAAATACTTTAAATTTAGAGCATAAAGATAAAGTTTTAACAGCCTTTTTGTTATTGGAGGAGGACAATGTAGAAAAATAAGTTGTTGCTTCCTTTAAAAAAAGAGATACATGAGGGTTTAGTCATAATAATTTTACATTTGTGAATATAAAATTTGGCCAACAGTAGCAAAAGATTACATAAGAAGAAATGGTCAGAAAGTTCCTTTTTATATTTTGTGATTCCCAATAAGACATCTTTAAAATAAAGTTCAAATTTATCATAAATATTGTCCAGAATGAAGCGACAAATTCCTTGCCAAAAACGCCTGGTGTGTTCACAAGACCAAAACAGGTGAGTGACAGACTCTGAGTAAATGTTACAGAAAGTACAAGCAGTATCAATGTCCTTTTTGTATTTAACCAAAAATGACTTTACTGGATAACACCGGTGAATGATTTTAAATGAAACCTCTTTAACCTTATTTACACGTAAATATTTATTGGGTAAAGACCATGTTTTGTTCCAGCATACCTTTGAGGCCAGACCAGACCATATTGAAATTACGTAGGGAACTGAGATGCAGTTTGCTTGGAATAAAGTACGAATATGTTTGTTATTTTTAGGAGATTTGGGTTGAAAACACAATTTACCTACATAAGTGTCAGTTAGTTCAATTGGAGGTCTTGGGCCTTTGGAGAACAGAGAAGTCTGACCTTTAAATAACATTATAACACCTGGTGGAACAGCATCAAAGACAATAGCAAACTGTTTTGGGTTTATAGGAATGTTAAAATGACAAAAATTCTTGATAATTAAAGAGGTTGCCTTTTTCATTGAAGAGTTGACTCACCAGTGTAATACCATTCCTAAACCAGTTTTCAAAAAACAGAGATTTTTTCTTGTAACATATATCTTTGTTATTCCAAAGAAAGTACCTATTAGGAAAGAAATTGTGTTTGAAAATCAGTGACCAGGCCAAAAGGGCTTGTTTATGAAAATTAGAGAGAGCGACAGGAATGCGATCAATGTTATAATTACACAACAAAACAAACTTAAGACCACCAATCTTAGAGAACAAGTAGTGAGGAATGAAATTCCAGATTGAGGTAGGATTTTTAAGGCAATTTTTAATCCAGTTCACTTTGAATGTATTGTTAATCATCGTAAAGTCGAGAAAGTTAAGACCTCCTGTATCATAACTATTCATTAAAACAGATTTTTTAATGTAATGAGTTTTGTTTTTCCAAATAAAGTTGCATAGTGTCCTATCAATTTCTTTGCACATCTTTTGGTCCACAGCCAAAGAAACAGCAGCATAGGTTAATCTGGATATTCCTTCAGCTTTAGAAAGTAATATTCTACCCCGAAGGGATAAGTCTCTTTGGAGCCATGAGTTAAATCTTTTCTTTGTTCTTTCTAAAATTGGGCTAAAGTTGAGGTCACATCTAGAGTCTGTTTTTTGGTTAACGTTATTGCTAAGTAATTAACGGTTTCTTTAATTGGAATATTGCAGAGATGAGGCAGCTCACAATTCTTAACAGCCATTAATTCACATTTATTCACATTTAAGTAAAGACCAGAAGCCTCAGAAAATAATTTTATCAATTCAAGGGCCAGAGAAACTTCAGACGAGTCTTTTAAGAAAATTGTTGTATCATCAGCCAATTGGCTGATGATAATTCTTTTGTCCAGAATTGACATTCCACCCAATTGACTATTTATTATGTGACTAGCCAAGAGTTGAGTTGATAACAGAAATAAATAAGGGGAAATGGGACAGCCTTGCCGTATACCACGTTTTAAGTCGAATCTTGGGGATGTTCCATTTTTCAATTTGATTGAACTATTTCCATTATTATATAATGTTTTAATGGTACTGCAGAAAAAAATACCAAAACCAAATAAGTTTAATGTTTCAAAAATAAAGTTGTGTTCAATTGAATCGAATGCTTTGTAAAAGTCCAGAAAAAGGATAAAGCTTTCATCGTTTATCAAATCGGGGTAATCTAATATGTCAAGCAGAAGCCTAATATTATTTCAGATGTGTCTATTTCTTAAAAAGCCTGATTGTGTTTCTTCAATAATATCATCCAGAACTAACTTTAATCGCTTAGCAAAAATTGTGGCCAGGATTTTGTAATCGTTTAGTAGACTAATTGGCCGCCAGTTGTCAATAAGTAATAGATCCTTCTTTGGTTTGGGAATAAGAGTAATGAGTCCTTGAGTTAAGGTGGGAGGGAGGGTTCCCTTAATAATACTTTCATTATAAACCGCCAATAAGAATGGAGCAAGATCTTCAGCGAATGATTTATAAAACTCAAATCACCTGGAACAGATGGTTTGCTGTCTATTATTCTTCAGGCACTTAATTGAATCAAGTATTTCTTTTAATGTAATAGGACGATCGCAAAATTCTCTGTCATCATGAGTGACTTGCTTTATGACTGTCAAGGAATTTAGAAACTTATTAGCATTATTCTCACAATATTTAGAGCTGTATAAATCTTTATAGAAGTTAGAGCAGAACTTAGCAATGTTGGTTGCGTCATTACATACAACATTATCTATAAGAAGTCGGTGAATTGTATTAGTTGCAATTTGGGATTTTTCCAATCTAAAGAAATATGCTGAGTTTTGCTCCCCTTCCTCTATCCACTGCCTTCTAGATCTAATATAAGCACCGTCAGCCTTAGCTTGATATAATTTGTCTAACTTGTTTTGGTTTTCCGATAATTCCACTTTTTCTGCAGAAGACAATTTATCAGGTGAAACAGAAGACAAAGCTGCTATCTTTGAAATAACTTTTGCTTCATCGGATCGCTTTTGCTTTGAAAGATCGCTGCAATATTTCCTAAAAAACTTTCCTAATTCGAATTTCAAAAGTTCCCATTTTTTCCCCATACATTTTGTCGACCTGACCTTCATTCCAAAATTTCAATATCAACCTCTTGACCATAAATTGAACGGCTTTATGAGATAAAATAGAACTATTGAGTTTCCAATATGAAGTATGTGGACGGCAAGAGGAAGGGATCAGAGAAACGTTAATTTGAATTGCCTTATGATCGGTCAAAGGGGTGGAGAGAATATCAACATCTGTGTTGTCTTTAAGATTACTCAAAATTAACCACAAGTCTATTCTAGATTGTCTAGATCTTGATTTATTATACCAAGTAAAGTTTCGAGCAGAGAGATTTTTTTCTCTCCATATATCTATTAAGTCAAATTTTTGTATAAATATTTTTAAATTTGCATTGGAACTAGCACGGGTTCCAGCTGGCCATCTATCCATTGAATCATCCAAAGTGATATTAAAATCCCCTCCACAAATCAGGTAAGCATTAGGAAATTTGGCCAGCCAAAAGAGAATTTTGTTTTCTACCTCATCTATCAAGTCTTTATTTTCATGTACTGTGTTGTAGCCATAAACATTAATAGTTATAAAATTAAGGTCGTAAACATTAAGAACTTGGCAAATATAATGACCTTTGCTGTCGCTCTCTGAGTGTAAAACAGAACCTGTAAATCGGTTTTTAAATGTGCAAACCCCAGCAGAATGTTGTGAAGCATGCGAGAAAAAAGCTTCATTGTCCCATTGGGACCTCCAAAATTGCATGTCATTAGATACAGTGTGAGTTTCTTGAAAAAAACAGAAATCCGTTTTACATTGCTTACTGAACAAAAAAAGAGCTTTACGTTTCAAATTATTCCATAAACCCCTGGCGTTAAGTGAAACAACAGACAAAGACATACAATGAAAAGAGTCAGCTAAAGAGCTTTGATGATGAAAACTGTAGTAAATGATGCGAGAACAGCATCAGAATGAAAATCAAAGTATATTGGTAGCCTTCCAAAAAAACAACGTTCAAACAAGAGGCCAGCAGCAAACAGTTCCAGGGTTTTTCATTATTTCGCTCTAAACTGGAGGGAGGATTTCCTTTTTATCAATGAAGGCACGACCGCCCACAAAGTAAGCAGCCTTCCCAGCTCTCCGAGCCTCACTTACAAGGGGCCACAGCTTCATCCTGGCTTCTCTTTCGGCTTTGCAAAGATCCTCAGTGAAGCGAAGATTGTTCTCCTTAAGGTAAGAAGAATTCTTGGCTGCCGCCCATACTGCTGCTCTGTGCATGCGGGAGGAGAACTGCAGCATGATGCTCCTGGTGCTGTTAGGCTTCTTTATTCCCACATGATGCACGGAGTCAATAACATCTGGAAGTTTCTCAGCATTCTCAGGAAGCAGCGCTTGGCAGATCCGAATCACCTCTCTCCGTAAATCCTTCTCTTCCCCGCGCTCTGACACGCCGTGTAGCTTCAGGTTCCACCGCCGAGAGTATCGTTCCATTTCTGTGATGCGTGACTCCAACATATTAACATGTTTCTTTTCTTCATCCAGAGCATGTTCAAGCTGTGAAACTTTCCCCTTCATCTCACTCATTTGGTTGCAGAGATTTTCCACATTTCCCCTCAGAGTAGTTATCTGCACTGCGTTCTCTTGAATCAGGGATTTCAGCTCGTCTGACCTGCCGTTTATTAGCTTCGACAAAGTAGCAACAATGTCTCCACTATCTGCATCACTTTTACCTTTTTTAACAGGTGGTTTCTCTGGAGTAAGGGGCAGCGGAGGGAAGTCTTCATCCATCAGAGAGATTTTCGGGATGTCAGGACGGGCGGCATAATCATGACAAGTCTCGATGAGAACGTTAGAATCTTTGCCGCCGCCAGTAGCTTCCGGCCCCGCGGCCTTCCCCGAGCTTTTTCTCTTTCCACTAGAACTTGACATTTTTCGCAAAAGCAGTTTCTGGGGCTGACGTAAACAATTAAAAGTTCAATAGAGCTTAGGAAAGAGTGCAGTTATGCCGTTTAAAGGCTACCTGTGCAAGTCAAGTTCAATCTGAAGGCTGCTCTCAAAGTTTGTGACCGTTCACAGCGCCATCTTGGACCGCCTCCTCCTAAGGAGAAGGAGTTGTGTCAAACACCCATGCTGCGTTTGCACGCAGCAGGAAAGGATGACACGATCCGGTATTTGCAGTCAGCAAATTCTTGCAGGGCGTTATCTTATCATTTCATACATCTAACAGCAAAAACCGCTCCTTTCAACGAGCATGACATCCTTTCATTGTTAGTTAGTGAATAAAAACACCGAGCCTCTCCGTTATCTTAATCCACAGAATGTGGTCAGCGCAGATCAGTGGAGCACACTACACTTCCTGGTTAGCTAGGGAGCCGAGCAGGAAACGTCCCTCTCGTCTCTGCACTTAACACTGACCGCCGCAGCTCAGTAAAATCTAAAAACGATCAGCGCAGCTCAGTGCATGACACAGCGTTTCATTGTTAGGTAGTGAACAAAAACAGGAAACGTACTGTATGTTATCTCAATAAGACACTGCTCAGCGCAGCTCGGTGCCTCTGTCATCTCCCTCTGCATAACGAGGGTCAGTAAAACTCAACACGCCGTCTGGAAGTCACGCCTTTCTTATCCTACAACTCTCTTGGTAAAAAAAAAAAAAAAAACTATATTTGAACTAACTCTGAAGGCAGCCATTTCTCTACAGATGGTAGCTAATATGTCACCTGTACACGTCCTAAGTAGGGCTCTTATAAACTATTATTTTAATAAATGATTATTCTAATGATTATTCAGACAATTAACCGTGTAATCGTTAAAAATGTACAAATTTTGCTGATTCTTAACATAATTACTTAAGCTTATTCTATGAGTGATAGAAATGATATAAAAAAATGCTGAGTCAGTGAATAATTCACTCTGAATAACAAGGATAAATCTCCAACTAAAAAAGTTCTAGAATCAAAATGTTAAAAGTTCACCCCTTTCTGGTTGACTTAATATCAATACAGTGCAGATGCCTATGTAGTGAAAATAGTCACAAAAAATTATCAAGTTCCACCTGTACATTACATTCTTGATTTTTTTCTTTTTTAGATTAGAGTAGATTTTATTCTATTTATATAAAACAGATCCTTCTAGTGTACTGCAGAGCAAAGTTAAACTTATTTTTTAGTTTATAAATGATAATATAATGATAATAACAATCAAATAAGGTAAACATCTAGCTTAAATTAAGGCATGATAAATACTACCTTTTTCATATCATTCTGACCAAGTTTTAACAGAATAGAAATAGCTGACTGTATAAATAAATGACTGTTGTCATTTCAGCTTTTAACTTTTTGTTCTCTCTCTTTTTTCTTCATAGTAGGTACACCTGGTCTGACGTTCTGTTGACTGTGAAATCATCCAGGGAGGACAGATCACCGACTATTACCATCTAATGTAGAACAGATTACTAGATCAATGTGTGCTTCTGTGCTTTTTGTCTGTCTTTTTGTGTCTCTGCTCTGTCTTCTGTAACCCCCAGTTGGTCGAGGCAGATGACCGTTCATACTGAGCCCGGTTCTGATAGAGGTTTTTCCTTCCCGCTAACGGGTGTTTTTTCTTTCCACTGTCGCTTCATGCTTGCTCAGTATGAGGGATTGCAGCAAAGCCATGTACAATGCAGACGACTCTCCCTGTGGCTCTACACTTCTCCAGGAGTGAATGCTGCTTGTCGGGACTTTGATGCAATCAACTGGTTTCCTTATATAGGAACATTTTTGACCAATCTGTATAATCTGACCCAATCTGTATAATATGATTGAATTTAACTTGTAAAGTGCCTTGAGATGACATGTTTCATGAATTGGCGCTATATAAATAAAATTGAATTGAATTGAATTGAGCTGTACCGTCCCACAGTGGGGAGATTCAGGTGACAGCTGACTTACAGACAATACTGATTAAAATGGAACACAGCTCAATTTAAAGTTAAGCCGTACAGCAGAAGAAAAAGAAAACAAACTGCAATTATTAATACATAAGGCCTAGTCAGATAAAAATTGAAGAAAAAACGAGTTCATTTGCAGAATAATGTAATATTTTAAACATATTTTGTTACACAAATTAACAAAAACTGCAAAGACTTCCACAGAACAGAACCAAACTTTGCTCTAAATATATTGGTCTGATAAGACTCTGCAGGTTTTTCACTGGAACTTGCTCATGCTGCAGTGAAAGAGCTCCACTTTGTCATCTTCATCTTTAAACCAAAAAACAGATATTTTGATTTTGCCTGTCCCCCATAGTTCATTTTATAGAACACAGGGTTTCCCCAGAATTTGGGCTAATCTTTGCAGTAGGTGTCTTGGTGGGTTGAGGGGTGTGTACGGTTAACTGTGCCGGGTTTTTCTTTAACCAAAATATTGCTTTTTCACCATTAAAAACAGCAGAACAGTATAGTGTTGTACCAGACAAGTAAAAGTTAGGTAACCAAAGTAAGAAGAACATGATTTCTAATTGTGATGGCAGAAGTATCCAGTCAGTAGCTTTTGGTTTTACGGTTATAAATATTGATCCATTATTTGGTGGATATAAAGGCTGCTGATCATCAGGCGGCTGCGAGCAGCAACAGAAAACCATGCAGGGTACAGGCCGGACTGCAGCACAGTAAAAATGCAGAGGTCGCTGTCAGCAGTACCTGTTGGTGGGTAATCCGTAGAGCCAACATTGGCACTGCCGTCTGTTGTCACACAAACCACGCAGTCTGTTTGTACAGACCGATCTCGACTTAGGTTAAATCAGCCGGCTTGGAAGTGGCTTTTTTCTTATTGAATAATGGCAGTAATTGTCTAAACTTTCTCTTTTACTCGACAAAACTGCTGACAAACACAAAATTGTTGGATTTTGCTTTGAAATCAGTGGCAACCACAGAACAACAGACTCTCTAACAGCCAAACCAGTGCTACAAATCCTCTAAAGCTACATGGGGTGAACCCTGAAGGGGGGAGTTTTGTGGTGGATGGAAGTTTCTCTTAGTTTTCATTTAGTTTCCAAACGCATCTAGACCCAGCACCACTGGTTAAAACATTTAGGTGAACATGGAGAGGTTTAGCCTAAAAACCCCCAGAATAAATTCACGGCTTTTCACCAAATTGCTTGTCTTTATTTTTCTTCCAAAATTTATCTCCATGATCAGTGTATGTAAACTTCTGACTGGAAAAATACCAGGATATGTTGTCCCTGTATAGGTGAAACCAAATGCAGCAACTATTTAAAAAATATGTAAACGGTCTAGATTGACTAACTTTTCTACTCGTATTTTGCAAAGTCAACACTCACACCCTTTTGGGTCCTTTTTATTTTTCGCATTATTTGTTGTTATTTCAACTTTACGTTCTCTCTGTTTTGTTTTTTCTCTTCATAGTAGGTACATCTACCCCGGCATTCTGTTTAGCTGTGACGCCATTACCCTCTTTAACGTAGAAACCATTTGTGGATCAGTGTTTCTGTATCTCTGCTTCTGCCAGATTGATAGTGTTAGTAAAGTTGTATTGTATGTAGATTAATGGAAAAATATCAAATTTAAACTTGAAAACCTGAGTGTTTTTTTGTTTTTTTTTTACTTTCTAAAGTTGTATTATCTGTCCACTCTGAAAAAGAACAGTCCAAAATTAGCATTAGGAACCCAACGTACAATACAAGTGTGGATAGTAACCTGTATAGGTTATTTTAAACACTATGTGATTTTATTATTCATTGTATGATTATTCTTTTCCAATTTTTTCATGCATCGTTAGCATCAAGGCTCACAATCAGTATAAAATTAAGCTTTCTGCACAGTCTCTCCATCCTTGTTGAAAAATTATTGTAGCTATTTAACTTTATGGTGTTTACTGCTGTTTCTTGTTCTTTCTTCATTCAATTTTGCATAAATATCCAGACATTATTTCTCAATAAACTATACATTAAAAGGGTGGCTCAAGATTTTGGAAGTGGGTTTCTGTTAAAATGTTATTAGAAGTTAGTCTCTGGCCTGCAGTATCAACCAAATAAACTTTATTTGTAAAGCACGTTTCAGTTCTTTTCAGTTCTGCCTCACATAGGTTAAAAACGACAAGCATAAAAAAACTGAGAGAAAAAGGTTATATAGATGAATTAAAGTAATTTATGAGGAATGGCTGAAAAACAGTTGTGGAGTTTAATGAAGAAACTGCATTAAATATGAAAAAAAAATTAACACGAGCTATCATCATGGAAAAGTTAAATGTTTTAACAGGGTCTGCTGTAATGACACAATTTAAAAGACATAATACAAGATGTTAATAAAAAATGTATGTATAATGATGTGTTAGTTGATTATGTCAACTTCCATGAAGTTGAACTTAGTTATCTGCTGCAGGTAAGATATCAGGGGCTTCTCATTTTACCTCACTGTTGATTAATATAACACATATAACACTTCACATACTAAAACACAGTTTTCTTTTTTAACAGAATCAAATATCTAGATTTTCTTTCTGTATTTTAACAACATTTTTGGCATTTGAGTAAAACGTTTAACTCTGGAACTTGGCTGAACAGAAGTTGGGTTTTATTATCGATATGTCCATAAATTCCAAAACAATACAATGAGAAAACTGGTGCAGTTTCAAAAGCTTTTACAGTTGGATTTGTCAGATAAGCCGTGGACTGTCCTCGCCTAGTCTTTGAAACACAGTTTGTAAAGTTTAGTACACCTTGTTTTTCAAACCTAAGGATTGCAGTTTTAGTGCTCTGTTAAACAGTTGTGTGGAGACGGATGAGGTACTAAAATGCCCCATTTCTTAATTCTATAGCGTAGTCTTTGCTGTTCCAATATTTTTTGTGTGCACAAAACCTGCAGAAACAATTATTGTCCTTTTTATAAATTTTTTACCATATTCCATTTTCACACGTCTAATTCTGCGATTCCATACACATTTTCCATATTGTGGTGTTGTGCCATAACATGCCATGATAAATGATTGATCTCGGATTGGATTCTGAACAGTGGAAGAGGGTCACAAAGGAATTCCACTCTGCCCGTAACAGGAGACCCCCCATGTTTGGACGGCCCTTTTTCCTAGCAGGAGGTCAGCTGTGACCACTCCTGCTGAGATAAAACCTTTCTCCCACAGACAAAGACTTTCTCTTCTCTTCAACTCTTCTCCCACTTCTACAGACCACCTCTCCAGGACAAGGGAGAGGGCCTGAACCATGGGGCCATATGGCCTCATCTGCTGAAACATCTGAAAGATTGCCTGGACCAACAACACTTGATCCAGGGCCTGCTCGATTCGACTGCCTGCTTCAGCAGAGGACCTGACTGAATCCGGACAAACAACATGTCCGGGCAAAGCTAAGTTGCAGTCCTAACTTCACAATCAGATGCAGGAAAAAAATCCTGCATCTGAAACAGCTCTGCATATTTTTCCTCAGCCTGTACATGGAAGTGAACACCAATGGAGCTGAAAGCTGGGTGCTGAGGAAAACCCCTGCTTGGACTGCATCCCGGTCAAAGAACGTGGCCTCCAAGCTATCCAGACCACGCCGTTAGCCACCTGCTGCTGCAAGGCTAACGCTAGCCTGCCAAGAACCGAGCGATAGCCCGCTAGCGCTAGCCAACCATTTCCTCCTTCAACGCTTCCCTGTGAATGGCCAAAACTGGACCGAACTGACACGAAACAAAAGACAGAGGTTTGGGCAGGGGGGCTGAGGGTGAAGTAAAAGGTTTATTGGGAAATGTTTGTAAACCGTGGTGTTTAGAACAAAAGGGCTAACCGGTAGCTTGCGCTAGCCAAACATGCTATTAGCCTTGCTAACATCCGGTCTCGGACATTTCAAAGAGTTTGTTTTAAAGCATAAAGCGTAACTGTTCTGCCCCGCCATCCTCCGATGGTGTTATCTGCCTTATTCCCGCATCAATATGGTATATTAATGCCGTTTTCCAAGGCAATTTCGGCAACTTTATGTTGTAACCTCTTAGCCACCGAGTTGCCACAGCGACCCCATGCGGCTGGAGGGAGAATCGCATTAACAAACTCGATCGTAAGGGTTTAAATTATTTTACAGGACAAACCGGTCCTCAGAACATTATTTTAACAAATAATGTTTTGTTCAACTTGGGCTTTGCATTGTGAATGGATTGAAATACATGGCAAATGTTTTAACTCCATTCCTTGTTTTTTTTTAATCAGATCTGCAGTGAACCAGGATTCACTGAAGGATTCTGATTATGATCAACCACTTTTGTTTTGTCTTTTTGTTTGTTCTGCATGTAAATAGTTCCTTAGCTTAGCTTCTTTTTATCTTCATTTTGCTTGGTAGTTTAGTTAAGTTTCACTAGCCTAGTAGAGAGGATTTCTTAATCGAAATATTGTGTTAATTCAGGTAAACAGCATTACATAGTGATGTTCTCTGGATGTTCATTTTATTTCTGTTATTAAATTCTTGAACTTGAAAAGAAGTTGTCACTTCTTTTATTCTATGTGTGTGCAGGTTTTGCTGTTAAAAGATCGCTAGTGCTCGAATTCATCCCTTTCAACCTTTGTCTTGATATCAGCTTAAGAGCTGATTATCACCAGACAATACTTAACAGACAGAGAGTTATTTATGAAACATTAAATAACTTTAAACAGTGTATAATTGCACAACAGTGGTGTGGGCTTGGATCAACTCGCCGTTCATTCTGCTTCCAAACTAAAAAAATATATATATATATATATATATATATATATATATATATTGAACTTGATTGTTTGTGTGAGAGCCTCACATTTAGACAAATTTATTATGCTTAGCTTTTATTTACAACACCAAGCATCTTCTTTATCCATGTAGTTTGTCAGAAAAAAAAAGAGAAAAAAAATGTGACAGTAAAGAGCTTGGTCTGTACAGTATATACACGCAAAGCAATAATGTAACATCTTACACAGTTTGTCTGTGAGAATCAACTTCACATCTGCATCTAGAGTGCAGAGATTGCTCCTTGTCTTTGCCCTCTGATGGCTGAACAATCAGTCCCATCTGCTTTCTTTAATGTCACTCCAAATTAGCCCTAGTGCTTAGCAGCAAGTCTCAAGACAGACTTTAATCGCTTCATGCTTGCTTAGTATGAGGGATTGTTGCAAAGCCATGGACAATGCAGACGATTACATCTGGAGGAGTGAATGCTGCTTGTCAAGACTGATGCAGTCACCTGGTTCCCTTGTATAGGAATTTTTTTGACCAATCTGTATAATCTGAATGATTTTGACTTTGTAAAGTGCCTTGAGATGACATGTTTCATGAATCGGCGCTATATAAATAAAATAAAATTGAATTGAATTTAAAAAAAAGCACTAAAGAGTCAGCCCAGATTGATGCATCAGGACAGATACTAGAAGTCAGATTCAAAAATGAAGCAAGAAAATTGCGGCTACACGCTAATGAATTACATCTATATGGAAATCTTTGTAGAACCTTCTTCATATGGAGGATCCCCTGGAGTCTATTGAGCTAAAATAAAATGTGTTTTAAATATAACACGGTGCAAGGCTTGAAGAAGAATAATGGCAGAAATGTACCGTACAACCTTCCCTCACTGCTTATGTTTAAGTCACTCTCACCACCGGCAAACAAACTCGCACAACGTCAAGCACAACACAGAGTCACAGACTTTGCCCCCGTTTTTAGGCTAGTAGGCTAATAGTTCAAAACTATTCCTATGTGTTTTATTTTAAGTATTTACATCATTTATGATGGAGAGTTTTTACAAAAGTCAAAAAGAGGACTATTTGAAATCCCTTAAAATCCTGTCATTTAATTCCAGAGAGAAAGACGGGTAGAACAATGATTCATGGTTAGTCTGCATGTATTAAGTTTTGCTGTATGTACTTTCTTAACATTTGCAATGATGAAGACAAATTGCCAAACTTACCAGCCACGGTTCACTCAGAGCTCCTCTAGATAACAGATATAGGACGACATATTGATTTAAAACATCCCTTCCTTTACATCAACTCTCCTGTACAGCTTAAGAAAATCACAATTTTCTTAAATGTAATGTACGGAGCCCATCAGGCCTTCGAACAAAATCAAAAAAGAACATTCAGAACATTTGCTGAACATACATTCCTGTTTTATCTATTCTGAATAGTGCATGTGTATAGATCAAGGGTGTGGAATTCAGTGACCTGCAACGTCAGGCATTGTACAATATTTTTACTGGGACATTACAATCATGTTTAAGTTTTTCATATTTAAGCATCGACTGATCATTTGGCAACTGTGAGTGCCCCCAAGTACTATTATTATTACCAGGATTAATCAAAGAGTAGGCTTTACCGTCACTTTTATTTGCAGTTTGGCATCAGAGAAGAATGTGAATGACATAGTGCGAGATTAAAAATGTTATATTAGGACCTTTGCTGTGAGCATCCCATGGTTTTCCTATGTTATTGAAACAAAATGTGGATGCACAATTGCATGACAGGGTATAGCAAATATAAGCAAATATTGATATCACATTAGAAAGTGGAACATGTTTCTTGTTTCTTGTTGGACCAAATTATTCTTTGACTGACGATATTGGGTGGAAAGTTTAATAATTGTGCACAGTCCATTAATGCCCCTGAGTAATAAAATAGTTATTCACAAAATAAGTCACACACCCATATCAGGCTAAGTATTTAGCATGATGAGGCAAATTGCTCTTCATTTGTGCAGACAGAGTGACTGCATAGGGTACCTGCATAGGTCCTATGCAACATTTGCATGGGACCTCTATATGTTTTGTAGCGCTGGGGTAAATGTGCAGTGTATAGGTCAACTTTGAAATTCACAGTCAACTTTGAAATATGGTAGATACATCAAACTTGAACTTTTTTATAGTGTTACTTAGGGCTGGACGATAATTCAATAACAATATATATCGATCGATAGACGTGTGGCGCAATAGAAAACAATAGGGTCGATAATACTTCGATAGAGAGTTTTCCTTCCTTCCTTTCAGCCTATCATATTAGTTGATGCTACAGTCACTACTTCCTCTCGACCAATCGTAATCGCAGACCCAGGCACGCCGTCACAAAGCGCCGCCCTCTCAAACCACAACACAGAGCACTTGAATATGTCGCAGGAAGTAGCGGCAGAGGAAACGGTCCCAAAACGGGGTTTTAATAGTTCGCCAGTCTGGCAGAAATAAACCACAATGATTTGTAAAACTTGTAAGGAACCGGTAAAAACAAAGTCTGGTAACGCAACTAACTTGTTTCATCACATAAGCCGCTGACACCCGCAGCAGCGCGAGCTGTGCAGCCCCGCGCGACACAGCTCACACGCGCAGCAGCGGAGAGCCCATTCAGCCCCGCGCTGCTGCGGGTCTTCTTAGGAATCTTATGGAACTTCTTCCAAAACAAAGCAGGTATAGCAGCTAAACTGCGCTCCCTTCTTTGTGATAAAATGAAAAAGCGTCCAAGCGGCGTAAGGATATCACACATGCAGTAACGTGCTTCATAGTGATTGATACGTCTGCAGCTGAAAAACCTGGCTTCAAAAAATTACTTGCCACTCTTGATCCGCAATATAAAGTTCCGGGACGCAAGTTTTTCTCTGACAGCGCTCCCTAAATTGTGCAACGAGTGCCAGGAATCAGTGCAAAATGAGCTGCAATCTGTGTCTTCCCACGCCACAACCTCAGACCTCAGCCCTGCGTAAGCCTCTCAATTGACTAGAAATAGAATGGACCCTGAGGAGCAACTAGTGTACTATTCCCACCTAAATAGGCTATTTTATTTATTTATTTGGTATATTTATTTTGGTAATTTTACTGGTCACTTTAGTTTATTCTTTGTCATTATTTAATAACATAACTCAGGTCTCTTAAGTTATTTTTCTTAAAAAAAAATTCTGTTATGGTTAAAAAAGTTGGTTAAATAAAGATTTAATTGGAATTCTGTGTTTGTGTTCTTTATTAAAATTAAATCATTTAGCAATATCATAAAATGTCCAGGCAGAGCTGCACATAAAATATGGTTTTAAATATTTTCAATAATTATCGATATCGATCAATATGCATTTTTTTTTATCGATAAGCTTTTTTTCTATATCGTCCAGCCCTAGTGTTACTTCATACGCTATAAAAATGCAAGGCAGATAAACATCAGTTTAACAGGGCAAAGATTTTTAAACAAACCATCCACCCAATGTAAATAAAAACAAAAGTATCTCACAAACTATAAATACCTGATTCTAAATAAAACAGGTAAATCTTCCATGATTCTTCTAGGTTGTACAAATATAGATATTTCTTGTTAAACCATCAGACTGACAGCAACAGAAGCAATGGCACTGATGTTGAAAAAGAAATGTTGAAATTTTGTAGTTTCACTTCCAAAGAAAAATGGGGAAATCGCATATTGTTTATTGTGGTTTTTAGAGGGGTTGGGAATTCCAAAAAAAGTAAAAAACAAGGCAACTGGACTTGTTATCCGTAGTAGAAGACGTTTCGCTTCCTCTCCAGGAAGCTTTCTCAATTCAAAAAGTCTGGAGTAATGTGGAGTAACCAGCTTTATACCAATGCCAAACAAAGGCCTTGTAATGGCTTAGAAAACATGCAAATTCAACCGAAACAGGTCCACCCCTTAGTAATGGGCGGTCATTAAAGCCATTAAGCCAGCAGATTGGACCGAAACTGGTCCACCCCTCTGTAACGAGGAGTCGTTAGGGTTGTTATTGGCTTGGCTTAAAGGAACAATGTTTTGATCACCCGAATGAGGGTGAGAGTTAAGGTGAAGATTGGCCGGAATTAATCCTATTGCTGTATTGTAAGTTTTTGAGAGTTGGAACCTAAGGCCTCCTCTTCTGTTTAAGGTTGGTTTTTCTCTCTTAACGTAGATGGCTTCCTTCACACCCCTTTCAAACCATCTGTCTTCTTTGTCCAAAATGTGAACATTTGGTCCTCAAAAGAGTGTCCTTTGTCCTTTAGGTGTAGGTGGACAGCGGAGTCTTGTCCTGAGGAGGTAGCTCTCCTGTGTTGAGCCATGCGTCTGTGGAGAGGTTGTTTGGTTTCTCCAATATAAAGATCAGAACATTCCTCACTGCACTGAACTGCATACACCAGTCCGCTCATCTTAGGTTTGGGGGTTTTGTCCTTGGGATGCACCAGCCTCTGTCTGAGGGTCCTGTTTGGTTTGAAATGTACTGGGATTTTGTGTTTGGAGTTTTTCAGAGACTCCAGCAACATATGGGATGATGATGTTTTTGCGTTTATTCTTCTCACCATTATGTTCTGCAGCGGGTCTTTTGGATTTTCTTGCTGATTTAAAAAAAAAACAGTTAGGGTACCCACAGGTTTGGAGGGCATCTTTGATGTGTTTCTGTTCCTTGTGCCCTTTTTCTGAACTATTTTCTGATAGTTTATTAAAAGAGAGATGATTAGTGGATGAGGAAATCAGAATGAGATGAGAAATGTAGATGAGAAGAGAAATGTAGATGAGATGCAGGGTTGCTGTAGTACAGGGGCAGCAGGAGATCCAGGCAATGAAGCAGCGAGCAAAACTTGAGGCACAGATGAAGGCAGGAAAATCCAGCAGCTGAAACAGGGAACAACCAGGCTGACAGACGTGAAGTGAGTGGAGACTGAAGACGAACCGGCAGGGAAGATAAGACTGATGGAGGCTTATGTAGGGAGGCTGGCAGGTGGAGTGAGTTCTGACTAATTACTGCCCAACAGGTGTTGGGAGTGGAGGAACTGAAATATAACAGGAAAAAAAGCCGGACCAAAAACTAAACAATGACAGTTTCTACTGAGGTAAAAATAATATAAAACATCATTACAGTTTTTGATTCTGAATTTATGTCTTTATCTCAAAGTTTTATTTTCATTTTAGAAAAGAAATATATCGTTGCAAAAGTTCTTCAACTTTTAACATGTTTATACTTAGAAGTATTTGCTTGATTGGTTTTATCTTATGAACTACTAACAAAATAATCATAATTTGCATAAAAATGACAAGTAGTCAGTATTAGAAAAAAAAGATATGTAGTGTTTTCAGACGTCAAGCAATGAAAGAAAATATATTTAGCCTATATTAAATTTTAATTAACAACGCTAATGTTTTGCAACAAGAAGACTTCTGAAATCAATATCAAAAACACAGCTGTCATGTCTCCTGTCATGTTCTCCACCCCACTTTCACATCTCTCTGGTAAAAGAGAAGTTGTGCTTCAATTAGACTAAATAAATATATCTGATGTGCTTGTGGGACGGGATAGCTGTCACACATGTAGGTATGCTGATTTTAAGACTTTGCACCGGTCTCTTAACTGATTTTAAAAAGCTATTAAATAAACACCCCTTCAAACTTAATTCAAGTTTTCATTAAATATCATGTTGTGCAAAACAGTATTCCCTTATGTCATTCTGCTTTTTGTAGAGTAACACTGGAAGTGGAACGATAGAGGCGGGATTTTTAGAAACAAGCCAAATTTATGGACAAGCTCTCTAGGGAGACAATAGAAAGTGAGCTGCAGATAAAAGCTGTTATTAATTAATTGATTTTACTGGGTTTTACATAGGTGCATGCCGGCTTCTCTTTTGTAACTCCGCTGAGTGAGACGGAGAACAGGCGCAAGGGGAGAAGCGCGGCTGAGGACATGTGTTGTGATACCTGCAGATGTTATCTTAGTTGTCCAAACCGCTTCCACGGGATTGCCTAGTAGGCAACAGCCCAAGGCAGGAGTGCCTAAACTATTTCCAGGGGCCATTCGAAAAGAGTTTCTCTTCAACCTCAATACAAGAATGGCAAAGATTTAGCTCAAAAACAAAACTAAACTAGAGGCAGATGGACACAGATTATGTACAACTCAGTTTTCTTGTTCAGCAGGTAAAACTGAAACAGAACATACCATTTTAAAAACATTTTGAAAATAAAAAAATACAATTTTGCAGCCTGTGAGTAATTTCCACTTGACCATTTTGCCCGGTGGGGCGAAAAGGTTTTGACACCACCAATCTAAGGGGAGGGTCAGAAAGACAGGGTACAGGTTGCAAGTTCGCTGCTTGACATATAACAAATACACGGTGCTCCTAGCTGGCCATTTGGAGTTTCAAAACACTGTTACATTAACAAGAATGATGAGTGGTGCCATGTTAGTTCCCACGCCGTGGCTGTAAATGTTTTTTGCAAACAGATGTTTTTTTTCTAGTTGAAAGAAAAGTGTAGAAGCCCTCTTTCAGTTAACACTTGAGGAGGGGTATGATTGCATTTCCCCTGACCACTCGGGTACTTTGTCAAGCGTCTCATTAAAGGATCTCTAAACTGTAGAAATGATAGGAGGGAAAGTTTTAGCTGTTTTGGAAGAAGAGTATTTTAAATCCGGGTAAACTTTGATAGCGGTAACCGGCCCATGCCTACTTCTGACCCAAACACTTGATGCACTTTGAGAAAAAAAGTTGCCAAACTGGTTCAAACATAGGAACCAACATAGATAAATAGACTAATGATACACCTATCATCAGTCATTTTCTTCGGACAAGCTCTGCATATCACAAAGATTGGCTTGGAACTGTTTCAGAGGCCCGGTGACAAACACTCTATTTCTAGGAAATCTTATTCTTGCGGGTTTATGCAAAGAATAAGTATCTTGTTCTGATAAAAAGTCTCAGACCTTTTCAACCTGTACCTTCTTACCGGGTTTCACTGTCCATAGCTCTCTGTAGTCTATCTACCCCACCGAAAGAGCCGGGGTGCGAAGGCGTGTAATATACCAGCTTCATTATTTTATTTTTTTTCGGCTATACCTTCCCACACACACACACGTAGTGGTGCTGAAGGACAGGACGAATGCGGTTGGGTTTTATATATTTTTTATTAACATTCATTTATTATATCACAAACTAATTGTAGAAACACTCATTTCATATATATAAAAAAAGACATTATTTTAATATGTCATAAACTAATTTAATATATCACAAACTAATTGTAAATACAGTCATTTCATATATGAAAAGAAAGATCTGAAGACATTATTTTAATACGATGTCATAAACTAATTTAATATATCACAAACTAATTGTAAATACACACATTTCATATATAAAAAAATACATTCTTTTAATACGATGTCATAAGCTAATTGTAGAAAACACTAATTTAATATATCACAAGCTAGTTGAAAACACTAATTTAATATATCACAAGCTAGTTGTAGAAAACACTAATTTAATATATCACAAGCTAGTTGTAGAAAACACTAATTTAATATATCACAAACTAATTATAGAAACACTCATTTGATATAAAAAGACATTCTTTTAATACGATGTCAAACTAATTGCAGAAAACACTAATTTAATATATCACAAATTGTGAAAAACACTACTTTAATATATCACAAACTAATTGTAAAAACACTCATTTAATATATCACAAACTAATTGTAGAAAACACTAATATATCACAAACTAATTGTAAAAACAGTTATTTCATATATAAAAAGAAAGATCTGAAAAGACATTTTAATACGATGTCATAAACTAATTGTAGAAAACATTCATTTAATATATCACAAGCTAATTTTAGAAAACACTCATATAATATATATTAAAGAAAGACAAGAGAAAACATGCATGCACTGGTTTTCAGCATCCCCTCCAGTACTGCGAGGCGGCTAGAAGCTGATCTCTGAATTCAGAGCTTTCTTGAATCACCTGATCAAACACCTTATTGATAGGGTCATGCACCTGCTTGACCAGCGTCAATTCGTACAAGTAAGCTTGGGCAACCGCGCTGACTGTGGTACTGTCTTGATGGATGTTGCGTGCGGCTAGAAACTGTTGAACGGCATCGATGAAATGTGCATTACAAAGCACTGGCATTACACGATAGTAATTGCTTTCAAAGAACCCGTCCTCAAGATGCTCCCAACGTTCAGGGTCTCTCAAACTAGGACGGCCCATGCTACATCCGTTCCACTTATCATGCATGTACTTTTCGATGGCACGGTACAGAAGATGATGCACCACGGTTTTCACTGCTCTGATGAACCCGAAGCGAATCCAGCCATCGTATACGTCGGAGCCCCTGTCAACATCTCCTTGGCTCGTCGTAAGCTGTGAGTCATGCTGAGAAGGGTCCGGGGAGGCTGGATCTCCTTGGCCGGAGGGTAGTTGTGAGTCCTGGGATACCCCCGGGGAGGCTGCATCTCCTTGGCCGGAGGGAATTTATGAATCTTCTTCCTGGGTCTCTGACAGAGACGGCATAGCTGGAAGCCTGGCAGGAAGCGCGGAATTGTTATCCCATAAAACAAAGTACTCGGGCCGTAGTTTCACACCTCCGGGGGGGCCTGGACCAGTAGACAGTATGCCTCTGCAGCGATGTGAGCAGACTCTCGCTGTGGCCGTCGCTTTGGGAAGACGATTCAGGGGTTGCAAGGGTGAAGGAGGGTGGTACGGTCCCGGGAAGAATTTGTCGCTGTCCGGGGAACCACGCTGCGGTGATGTTGAAGCGGATGAAGCGGTTGAAGGAGTAGTTCCTTTAAGCACGTAGTTGCTCATGGTTTCAGATGTTAGAAGTCTGGTCAGTGAAGTTGCATGGATGTCCCGATCGGCCTGCCTGGTTGTTTTTTTATACTGAGAAGGGTGTGGTTAATGTTGAAGGGGGACGGTATCGGTTGTTGTGAGGGGGGGTGTCAAAAAAGCCAGCGCTTTCTTGACCCCCAAAATGGCTCTCCAGTTGCGACAGTCGCAAAACAGCGTTGAAATCCGGTCTGCTATTGCAGTCATCTTGTCACGCCACGCATCAAAGGGAATGGTTAACAAGGTTCTGAACACACCGCAGTCTGCATTATAACAGTCAAACACAAAAATAACCGGAGTTGTTTTATCTTGAGCCTGTCTCAGACTTGCACGGAAAAACCATTGGCCGGTAACCCCCGTCTTTGATTGCCATGTTACCGAGAAGATCCTATTTGTTGAATCTGTGTCAGTTTCGTTCAGGCGGTTCGGAACTCCCGGGGTGGGGGATGGGTCCGGAAATGGGTGGGGGAGGGGTGTGAATTCCGGGAGTGGGGGAGGGGACCGGAAATGGGTGGGGGAGGGGTGTGAATTCCGGAAGTGGGGGATGGGGCCGGAAATGGGGGAGGCACCGGAAATCAAGGGGGCGGAAATCAAGGGGGACCGGAAATGATTAGGGTCAATCATCCATCGATTAAAATTTGTCATAAGGTATACCCTATGGTCTCTGTCATTCAAACTGCATTTGCTTTGTTTTACTTTTTACTTATACTTTTTATTATATTACTTGAGTACATCTATTTTTAAAGTAATTTTCATACTTAAGTACAACACATTTGAGATACTTTAAGACTTTTACTCAAGTAATATTTCAGTCAGTGACTTGGACTTTTACTATATTTTGGAGAGGTAACTATACTTTTACTTGACTCAGAGATTTCAGTACTTTATACAACACTGATCAGTCATGCTAAGTTTAGAAATTGTTTGCGGACCAATTAGCGTCCTTGTTATTGGGTTTCGATAACTAAGTATGATAACGTTCACAACAACATATTCATCTGGCATTTACGTCAATGTCCGGGCTCTCAATACACATCCACCCAGCCACAGTGGCACAGCTTCACAAAAGAAAAAGAGAACATTATTAATAGCTGCGTTTACTTTTTATCTTTCTTCTTGTTTTTGTGGTCAGCTCCTATTGCTCAAAAAAGAAACCAGTATCTGCATTTTTTCTGTAAACAGTTGGCCACTGTGTGACCCTAACCCTTCAGTTAGTATTGCAACCAAGTTTTCTGGGTTCGTTACTGGTACTGCATGAGGTGCAAGTAGACTGGACTTGGAACTGGGCTTTTGGGTCGCTGCATGGCTTAGCGGCACCCTTTGTTTTTTCCAACACTTCACTAAAAAACACCAGGTGGTGGTTTACTGGCTGGCTGCTCTATGGCAGTACTGGAGAGATATTTAACCAGCATGTATAAAACAAAAAAAAATTGTTTCTACAAGGCAATGATGAAATAAATTTTTTATACTTTAATTCAAAAGTAGTTCATATTAAATATATGATATTGTTGATGTTACAGCAATTTACCTAAAAAAGGTCACACTTTATTGAACATGCAGCATTGTGTTCCAGGCTTATTATCAGTGACTTTTGGGGTTTTCATTTATATTGTTTACAAGGTAGAGGTAATAGAGCTGTTTACTTTTTCTATTGAAATACCACTGGAGTGGCTTCCCGACACACCAGTTTTCTACATCCAGTGGTCTGGGTACAGAGGAATAGAATATTATTCTGATAAGCTTCCACTGGCGTGTAAAAGTTAAAGTTTAAAAATAATTTATCCTTAACTAAAACAGCTTTCTCCTCAAACATGCAGCACTGCAGACATTTGTCATGTGCCTTGTGTGCAGCACCTTTCATCTGAAGATGAAAGTGACACAGACTGAGTGATAGCTGTTTGTTAACGTTTATCGGCAAGCATTAGCTTCCTTAAATTTCCTTATTAATCATTGGTTTCAACGTCTGTGAAGCTAGTGATTTTGTTTGCAGAATATGGGTTTGTGAAGCTAACTTTTTGGTTAGCTGTGCCCACCACTGCTCACCACAAATGTTTGTATTTTTGCTTTACTATAGAATAAATCTTGTTTTTCTACACACACACCAATACTGGCTTCGGGCAGTTTTCTTTATATTTGTTGTCATTTAACATTTCCAGTTCCTGACTGGGGAGATACAGTAAAGGCTTGAGCACAAAACAGAAGGCGGGGGTTAAAGCAACTCCCTGTCTGTTGAAACCAAAAGTGGTAAAGCGGAGCCGAGCGTGGTCAAGACGAGTAGAGAGGTGCAGGGTAGACAGGGGCCATGGAAAAGTCCCAAAAATGCTTGCAAAGCGGGTGGAGCCAATCAGAGGTGGGCCATATGCCGGTTGACAAGGGGCTTAGGAGACAAAGGGAGTTCCCCCCTGTCAAGGATAGAGTAAAAGGGGACACAGCTTGGGAGTTCCAGGAAAAACGGTACTAAATAAGATACAAATGCCTTTTAGCTTGAGGCATTTGTGGTTAAGGGGACGTATGCAAAATCCACTTTTTTTTTTTTTTTTTTTTCAATTGGTTCAGTTTTCTCCATTCCCCATTACCTTTTTTGATTGTCACAGTATTTGCTGCATAACTGCTAAGAGTGGTCATGGACTTCCGGGTAAAATTATCACAGATCCAGTATTTTTATTTCTCTGTGTAATTTTGTAGTCTAAGCTCAAGGATGCTGAAGCTACAAGTGGATAAGTAAAAAATGTTCAGTTGTTGGGTGTATTAACCCACACAATTTATTACACTATTCCCCAAGCATACTACAATAATGGTGATGTGGGACCTGGCTGCAGGAAGAAATTACTGGGGGGCATTCCATTTTTTCAGAGGGGCACACTTTTCCATCAAACAAATCTAAAGAAAACTAACAAAAACAATAGTGTAGTGCTGTGTCCATTCAAATAACTCAAAAGTCAATTGTAAATAAGTGTAAACATAATCACTGTTGTCAGGCTGAACATTGACTGACGTAAACATTCATACTAGGAGAGGCAACTACAGCAACTAGGGACCACAGGGATCAAAACAAAGCATGTTACCATTCTGTGTACAAGTAATCCGTGTGTGTGTATGTGTGTGTGTGTGTGTGTGTGTGTGTGTGTGTGTGTGTGTTAACTAAGGCGTTATATTTGTGCCTTTGACTTCAGTGCGCAGGAACCAATCCGAGCGCGCAGTGAGAGGTTTTCAGCGTTTTCAGCAAATAATAATAATAAATTGATATAAAACGTAATAGAACCACCTGGCACAGCAATGGGAAAAATGGACAACGAAAGGCATCCATTGGGAAGCCTTTCATTTAGTTGGTCGACCTCGCAGAGGACAAATAAAAAATAAGAAAGAAAAAATAATAAAAGGAAAAGGGGTCTGGAAGCAGAGTAGTCCGTATAATGGGTCAAAGGCAGAGTTTCCAGGGTCAAGCCTTGCCCCAGGGTGAGACAAAAATTAAAAAAAGGGGAAAAATTTAATAAAATAAATAAAAACGGAAATGGAACTAAAAGGGCGTTGCACTGGGGAAGCGTTTACATGGGGACCGACTAGGGGCACTTCCATTATGGATAAAAGTGTTCTGAACTGCTAAAATATGAAAAAACAAAGATCTGTGTAAGATAGTGAAAAAACAGGCCTGCTTGAACGAAAATATTTCAGCTTTGTTGGAAAATTGGAACTGGTAATAAGCCGTACATAAAAGCGTGTTGGGTTTACTCCACTACAGAATTAGGCAGAGATCCTATCATTTATTTTTTAGCCCTAAAGTAATATAAAATTACTGAGATCTTATTGCTTGTAACGATAATGATTCATCACAAACTAGTCCATTTGAAAGAAGTTTTAGATATACATGATCTTTGATTTAAATAGATGTAAAAAGATGTGCTTTGGCTTTGAACAAAACTGTATGGAATTAAATATGAATTGCTTTTCTAAAAGGTTTTCTTTTTTTACTTCAAATTTTAATGCAGCTAAAGGGGAATTATGAAGAGCGTCAAAATATCAGAAGGCCACATTAAACGCGCCATCAGTCACAAAATCATCTTATGTTATCCAGTTACGCTGAGCTGATGCGAACCTCACAGGGACAGTTTAAACTAAAACAGGACAAAAGATATGATAAACAAATCTGACCAGGATGTAAACATCTGAATGTTTATGGCAAGGCAGGGTCAGTGTGTTTTGGCCTGGGGGCACGAAAAGTATATCAGCAAAAAAATAAAAATAAAGCCAGCTTCTGAAGGGTTAAATTCTAATTCTAATCTTGGTTTGTTTTGGGCAGTCTTCACAATGTGCTGAATACGGGGGAAACTCTTATTTATAGAGAAATATTTATATTTATATTAATAAATAATATTTATTTATAGAGAAGCTAAAAAAACTAAGAGAAAATCATTGCTTCTGCGGCTGATGTTAGAATAATTGTAAATCAGTTCACTTTAAGGTTTCACCCTTGACCAATTGAGATTTGGAAAGATATATATAAATAAAAGTATTAATAACAGTAAGTTCACATAGTCAAAAGCACCAGAAAGAAATCAAAAGTTTGTAATAAGTCACTAATCTATGTCATATTGGAACAGACGTAATTGTGCTCCTTGGGAAGCACAATTACGCAATTAAGCACAATTTTTGCATTTTTTGTTTTCTCGTATTTTGGTCATGAGAATTAATTTCTTTTATTTATTTTTTATGTTGTTTTTTAGAGGGAACACTGTTTTAAAATGTTTGTTTGTGACTGCTTTACTGTAATTTCTTTTCAACCTATGGAGCTTTCTTTGGCAAAAAATGCTGCTGGAGTCCGTTTCTGCTTTCAGGGATGAAGGCTGGGCTTTGTGGATGAGTGCTCTCGCTGTAGGGACGTGGCGGCTGACTGAAATGCAGACTTGGGGCCATGAAGGGACTCTGTTTCTGTTGCGGACAGGACTGTTGTTTTGCCCCCTGCCAGTTGTTTATGGCGCCAATATTCAAAGATGAGTGTCGCAACTTCTTGCATTTCACTTCAGATTTTCTTGTACACAATTAAAACAAAACGCACATTACGAAACACATTAAGATTATGTAAAGGTGAAAACTTTTAAGAAGCACCTTAAGATTTAACAAGCTTTGTAAACACATTATGCATGACAAAATAGGAAAGACCGTTAAGGAAATTATTTTGCACCAAAATATTCATTTACGTGATGGAATCATAGAGCAACCTAATAAAGTAAGTGGGTATTATATCAACAGTTGAATAAATAAATAAATTAATTAGTTTCACTATATAAGCAGAGTAATCTGAACCTTTAAATTACATCTCATTTAACGAACATCTTAGAGTAAGCTAAATTCTGCCACTCTGGCAGGCATCAATAAAGCGCAAAGAAAAGGTTTCTGACTAAAATGGATAAGATTGCAAAATTAGCATAATGACACCTTCTACTAACTAACATGGGTAAATTTGGGATTAAAGCACCAGTGTACAATTGTTATTGTACAATTGTTACAATATTTATGGAGATTTAATATCTCTCAACTTGGACACAAATGACTCAATAGTTCTTTTTTTTAACCAGATGTTAAAACATCCTGAGGGAAAAAACACATAAAACTGAGTTTAGCTAACTATTAACCTAGAGGTCTTTTAGATCAGGATAATTTAATGTTTATCCTCTTACTTGCATACAGAAAAGAAATAAGGCCAGTTAGATTAAATTATGGGGACATTTTGGATCTGGTCAGGATTGCAGGGCGCCTGTAATGATAAAAGGGTAACAGCTTGAAGGTGATATCAATGAATGAAGGTTTTCTCTGAGGAACATGAAGCTGCAATGGCAACTAACATCGGAACTCCTGTTGTGCAACATCTTGGACGGGACATAAGGTGAGATCCTGGGCTTACAACGAGAGATATTTCACACACAGGGGGTGTGGAGACACCCAGGACAAGCTGCTGTGGTTTGGAACTGTTGTAAAATTGTCACAGCTGGTGGAACCAGGCTGGACCCAGGGAGACGACGAGGTGGTCCCACAGGGATTACCTGAAGCCTAACACTGACATTAGAGGGTTTTGGTTTTTGGGTTTGCCGAAAAGAGAAAGCATCAGAGGAAACCTGCCCCCGTCCTTAACCGGGTCCGCCCTCAAAACACATAGATCCAATTACAGAGGCCTAGCAAATAGGGACGCAGAGACGCATTCATTCAAGAACTTCTTAATCAAAGTCCTTAATCCTCAGTTAAAAAAATTACAAATAATCACATGTAAGGTTTATTTTTTTTTAGGATATAATTGGGAACTAATTCTGATTTGCTTAAGTAGCTTTGTTTGTTCAACAATGTTTGAACGTTTTCAAATGAGCTCCTCTTCTCTACCTCTCCTGCTCGCTGCTTTGTTGTGATGAACCTTGGCATTCTTAAACAGACACCAGCGTGGTATAAATATTTTGTCTTCTCTGTGCAGATTTGCACCTCGTTTCTTAAAGCAGCACTTCCCTTAATACAAAGAGAGAGAGGGTGAAAGGTTTGATACAAGTCAAGCTGAAGTTGAAAACTACTGCAAATACATTTGAATTTACATATTACTCTATAAATAATAATAAATTGCAGAATTTTGGGAGTTAAATAATTGTGCACGGGAATATCTTGAATGTGAAAGTGCTTGGGGAATGTTTTTTCATAAATTACATGAATGGGAGTTTGATAAGAACACTAATGACACAGTTGTTTCTCTTTCTGGACAGAGGACAAAGCCTCGTGTCTGCCAACCATCTTCATGGAGCATTTTATCATGGAGAAATGCTCAATGCCCAAGCCAGAACTGAACACTTATTACCAGCTCAATCATCCCGCCTGCAAGTGGGAAACAAGAAGAGGACTGGGGGTGAAGAAGCCAGAGAACTCTGATTTCTTATTCTTCAACGGGAGGAGTTGCCTGAAGAACCCTAAGCGCGATTAGATTAATTTCTGCCTTGTGCACTGAATGGCCTGAAGGCTTTCTTAACTTTGCGTTCTTGATGTTCTGACTCTTCTCATATTGTGTTACTGTTTGTTTAACTGCTCTGTTCCACTGACTTACATGTTTGATTTCCTGTGTTATGACATCTACACTGTAATGTTGCATTATGTTAATCAATATGGTTTTATGATAAAGAATGGAAACTGTTTGCTTCAGACACACACCAAGACCTACGGTTTATGCAATCTTTTGATTTGATATAGGAAGAACCAGGATCGGATTGGTTCTAAAGATCCGTTAATATTAGCTGGTAATGGTAACTCCTAGTTTCAATACAGGGACTTCTTGCTCAGGATTGGCCGAGAGCGGGATTTCACCTGGGGTGACATCAGTTTTTATCATCTTTTAGACGGGATGAGTTTTTCTGGAGAGTAAAGGCCCAGCCTGCCCTCTGATGCCCCACACTGGTACTCCTGGATTTGTAAGGTATGAAAGTGATGGATGTTTATCCATGGGAATGGAGAATGGAGGACCAAGTAAGGGGTTTTACGGGGTGGGGGATAGAGTAGACAGATTCGACCTTAATTACTGAACAGGTTTAGCTTACCTAGTCTAATATAAAATTAAAATAATGTGCGCGAAGGAACCTAAAACAGGCCTAACTCTATTAATGGAAACCCAAATTGTAGATAAAAGCTAAACCTTTGATCTTGTGTGTTAAAACTCTATGAAGCATTCATGTTGATCTGTACTAAAAGTTCCAGCACTGCCCGGTTCCAACACAGGAACCTTTTGGGTCCCACATTATGAGCTTACATATTCATGTGATGGGTCATCTTGTTTTGTGTGATCACACAGATAAAATGTAATCTCTGTGATCAAGAGGGTGAAATGTTATAAAATTATTATTCTGAAGTCACTATGGCCTCATGCCACTTGGACATAATGGATCTCATACACAGACATCATGTCTCCTGGCCTCCTGTTTGGTGAGTGCAAGGCCAAATACTGCATAGATGCTGTGCGGGATGATGATTGTCTAGGATAGACTGCCTTTGTTTTGTCTCATGCCAAGTCCACTGTGCAGTATTAGGGAGAGCCGAAAGCGAGACAGGACAGAGACAGGGCAGACGCAGACTGCAGCGAGACCGTGGGGTGCGATTACTTTCCATCTATGTGATCTCTGCTCTGTTTCTCAATTAAAGTGCTGGAACATTATCGCCGCCGTCTCTTCATTCAGTAACGATGGGAATTCAGTTATTATTGTTTAGGATTCCATCCACACTTAACTGAGATCCTTTTTTGACTGTCAAGTCTAAAATAACAGTCCATTTTAAAATCAAGGTTCATAAATGTGGGCTAAACATTCATTACCAGGAGGTCTAAATCAACAGGATCAACAGTTCTTTGGATGTTTCAACTGGTGTATTTGACAATTCATGATTTGCAAAAAGAAAGTGATTCAAGTTTTGATGGTCTCTTAATCATTACCTTTCTACACATTCTCTATCATTAAATTCAGGACTTTGCATGTGCCTTTTTATCTAGGTCTATACAGAAAAACCTACAGTAAAGTAATGAAATGTTTATTCCATATATAGTGCAGGAATTTCTTTAATATAAACTAAAGGTTTACATCACCTCCCAGAAGCTGGAAAAAAATCTTTAAAAAAAATTTTCTACACCTCACTTAATAGCTCAAGGAAATATTTTGTCTAAATATTTTAGACTAAATATTTTAGGCTAAAATATTCAACTGTTTGTTTCTTTTTCTTTTTTTCTTTACTTCCACCATTATGTTTAGTAGTTTCTGCCAAAAGCTGCAACATTTTGATTTAATCCATCCAAATGCAGTATTTGCAAGCAATGATGAAAAAAACTGATTGGCTGGTGGAGTGTACACAGTTTTTGAAGTCGCACAGCTGGTGTTGAGCGTGGAAGGAGCGGGTCCCGTGCAAGCAGACACATGGAACCGAGCACGCGCAGAGATGGTACCATCACTCCCCCCCCCCCCCCCCCCAGGTAATTTGATGTTTTTAGTTGGTGGTTTGATTGGCTGAATTGTATGATTGACAAATTGAGAAAGGAATAATAGAAAGCTGGCCACGCTGAGTAAAAAAAAAAACGGCTTCCAGTCCAGGGCAGGCACGGCCAAACCCGTGGGTGGGCACGACCCCCAATGCCCGCCCATGCCACCGGGTCTGAGTGGAACACTCCTTCACGTGGAGGGGGGATATAGTGTTAAGTGCCTCATTTGTATTCAAAAGAAAACACCAAAACAAGTTGCTCTCAGATAACTCAGAACTGGGGTAAAAATGGGACTGTGAAGCTATAATAATTATAAATTCAGACAAAAGCATTGCAGTTCTACTATATGTGAAAAATTATTTAAAAGTCCCTTATCACCCATCACTTATCTCCATTTTCCAATTTCCAAGGACCCACATCTTACAGTAGACTTTTGTTTTTATTTTATTAAATCACACAACCTCTAGTAAAGTTTGATTGGGATCAATACTCAGCTAGTGTATGTAAAATGTCTGGAGTACAATCAGTGGGGGTTAATCTGCTGGATATTTCAGAATGATTTGATCAACTTTTAGTGTGCACTGGTTAAATCTGACCACAAGGTATAGCCTGAGCTCAAATAGGGTCAAAGCATAAGTTGATTTAAGGAATATTTAAATAAATCAAAGTAAAATTTGCCTTTTGTTTAGGCAACAACGTTGGATCTAGAGGAAGAGTTAAGGGAGAAAAACGTTACTTAAAGTCCTGTGTGAAGTTTCTGCAGTCAGTTTTAGGATGCCATGATATCTTTAGGTGTGACCAACTGTACTTTTTCATGTCCTCAGCCTAAAATTTCCATCAACCATGGAAGTTTATAGCACTTTAAGCTTCCTCCTACTGACTTACAGGCCTGCTTTGACTGTACTGATTCGAGTGTTTTTGACATCTAACAAGTTTTTGTGAGGACGCGTGTGCAGACCGAAACCTTCCACACATACAACCAAAAACCTTTGTTCACAGCAAAAGTATGAATCAGGAACCCTTGTTGGACCCCCTGCAGTTTGCTCACTGGGCTAATGGGTCAGCGGATGATGCATTCAACTTGGAAATTCAATCCCATTTGTGGACTTCAGCACGGCATTTAACATCATCCTGGATATCCTCAGCACTGAACTCACCCAGATCACTGTGCCAGCCTCCACCTGTCAGTGGATAAACTTCCTGACTAAAAGGAGTCAGCAGGTTAGGATGGGAAACTTCCAGCTCCCAGTTATTAGAACTGGCACCTCCCAGAGGTGTGTGTTTTCCCCACTGCTCCCCTCCCTCTACACCAATGACTGCACTTCAAGAGACCCACCTTGCCCAGGGGCACATCGATATGTGACAAGGGGAAGCTGGAATCTAACCCACAACCTTCCAATTGCAAGATGACTAGTCAACCCATCAAGCCACAGACGCCCACTATAGTGAATTTTAAGAACCTTTAAAAAATAAAATGGAAACTAATTAGCTTAGACAAAACATAAGCTATGGACATGTCTTCCTCCTCCTCATATTGATGTTTATCTGTGTTGTCTGAGACTGTATTTTTGAGCCATCAAAGTTCATAATACCTGTCCATGTGTTTTTGTTATTAATTTAAAAAAATTAAGTTACTCTAAGGTCTAAATTTAACTACAGCATAACCAAAAACCTGTTGTCAGGCTGCGCAAGTAAAAAAAAAAAAAAAAAAAAAAAAGTAATACAACATGCATTAATATGGTTAATTTGTGCCACACACTTGCAGTTAATCAACAAAAGTTCATTATTTGAAAGACAGATTGAAAATCCCTTACTCCATTTCCTGGGTTATATTGTGAATGAAGCTCTCACTGATGTTCCAGTTGTTGATGTCCCCTTTTATGAAGCCAGAGAGTATGATAAAAAGCACCACCACCACATTTACAGCAGTAAAAATTGTATTTAGGAGTGCAGACTCTCTCACACCATATGCAAGTATACCTGTAAAGAATGATTAAGGTAGAGTTTGTTCAGTTGTCAAAGAGTTGAATATAATTTGGATCATTACTGTCTGCACAGAGTGGTTAAATTACCAGCAAGCAACATAATCAGGGCAGCAGCAAAGAAGTCTGGGTATGTAGTCAAGCCAGGGGAGTCCATCATTGCATATTCTTCCAGAGTTTTGGCAATGACATTATCCATCAGGTCATCAAAAGTTCCCGTCCAAGCTTTCGCTACGCTTGATGCACCTAAGAAGAAATTGAGGAGGATAATGATTTGCAATATTTTCCAACAGGATTAGTAAGATATCTGTTATGAATTCCAACATGCAAAAATTTAAAAAGAAGTATCTCATATCAGCTTTCTACTGGAAGTTTCAGTGCTGAAACACAGGATTCACAAGAAATGTATGAAAATATACTGTGTAAAGGAGGCACAGAGTCAGATATTAGCTCCCTGTCTGCTGTGCAGAGGCTCCCCAGGTCCAGGTTCTTTAATTCCTCCTAATGGTCAAATAGTTACAATAAAATTCCAAATATGGTTGTAGCCAATGAGAGTGAAGTGTTATGCCAGAAGCTGATTGAATATGATTATTATTATTCATTATAATTTGATATTATAATTTAAATAATAAGTCATTCAAACTTAAATATTAGCTATAACAAATATGATTCAAATGGTGGTAATGCTAGAGCTATAAGCTTGTAATGATTTATACTACTAATGCATTTATTAATTAGCTGTTATGAACTCAGTTGTGCTGGAACAAAATTATCTGATCGGGTTCTGACCGATCAGATTTATCCAGAAATGGTGATAACTCAACTTATAACTGCGATTAGAGTTTAAACCGTTACCCTTTTCATCACCAATCCAATGAAAATGTCTGTGTTAATATCGGATGCTAACTCCAAAAGGAAGGTAGCTCTGAATTCTGAATAACCATGCAACTGTGAATTGGAATGAACATAAACAATTACTATTCCACAGTTGTTTTTATTGAACCAAAGGCAATTCCCTGTTACAGTAATTCTCTGATTCAACAACCTTGGAACACTACTCACTACTAACTAAACATGCAAAATATATGTGGAAATAAAAGTCAAAAAATTGATTAAAATGAGAGGTAGCAAATCTTAGTTCAACTCACAGTTGTTTAAACATCACATTCGAGACGTCGGCATTTGACGTAACAGCATTGACAGACCAAACAGCTTTGGGAATCCAGACGGACACTTCAGTGTTTTCCAACAGCTAATTGCAACGTAGCTACCCCGTACCTTCCCAAGATGGCAGCTATGACGTCATGTCACCTACGACCTTACGTGATGCGTGAGGAGGAGGTCCTAACCACGTAATCAATGCCTACGCTAATGTGGGATGGTACCTTGATTAAGAGGCGGTCTGAATGAGAAATTCGAGAGGAGACCGCAAACTGAGTTTTAACAAAGAGATTGAACTGATAAGGAGAAAGCGAGGCGAGAGGGAAAAAGATGGAAAAAAGATGGAAAAGATGGAAAAATCGACCCGCGGCGGGGTCACTTATAAAGCACGAACCAACACAGCCAAAATCACTTACAAAAAGCATGCACATACAACAGCAAATGTTCACAGTTAAAACAAACTCCGTCTTGGAGTAAACAGCATTAAAACTAAAGTCCTAAATAGGTTTCTCTGCCCAGGCACGCTTAGATCTAGCCTGGGTGCCATTCCGAACTTAGTCCCGCCCACAATGTTTTTGGTCGGGAAGTTCGGTCTGGCATTGCTCAATACTAGCGCGAGTATGCTCGCCCAATATCTGGCGGGCCAATCAAATTGTCAGGGCGGGCTTTATACGATGATGGACAGATGATCAACAGTAACGTAATCAACCACGTCACCAAAGCGCGCTTGGGTTGAATTCGTTTCGTGAAAGATGCAACTGAAATAGGCATCACGGCGATGCAACTCTGCGTGAACGACGAGGTGGATATAGCCAGCGGTCGTTGCCAGCTCCTTTTTCGGAAGCCCGGAATCCTGGCTGCTGAACAACAAGTGGAGGGACATGCTAGGCTCCGATGTTTTTCAAGCCAACGTTATGGGTATCGTCGTGGACGAAGTTCATCTAACTTACAAATGGTAAGAGATCATCTGACTGTCTGACTTAGTAAATAACTCGCAATGTCGTGATATGAATCCCATGTTGTAAACATAGTAGGTAACGTTGTACGTTCGCTAATTCAGACTATTCAACTATGCGTCGCTTAACATACGGCGCACACTCCGTTGCTCTTATTGGTTGTAGGTCTATCCAATTGAGTGCAGAGGAATTTTTTTTCCTTGTTCGTTCGAAACACGCCCCATAATCACAGCTCAATGGAGCAGTATCAGACTCAAATTCTGACTAGAATTGAGTATGACCATGTCAGGCAAGCTTAGATCATCTTAAGGATGAAAACAAGAAATAAAAAAAATAAAAGGGGCAAATCCCGTTTACTTGACGTTGTCCCGGCTGGGTCCGGGAGCGCTCCGAGTCCGTGGATCTGGTTCAGCTCAGCGAGCCGGTGCGTCGGACGGCGGGGGAGACGGGAGGGGAAGTTCTTTCGTCTCTCTGGGCGTTAGACGCTTTGTTCGGCCAAACAAAAGCATAGTCCTCGTTCGATCACCGGGAGATAACGGCTCTCAGTCTTTGATAATAATAATAATACAATAATACATTTTATTTAAAAGGCGCCTTTCTGGACACTCAAGGTCACCTTACAGAAGGGTAAAAAACAGCATGTCAGAAACAAAAATCAAAACAAAAAAAACTGTTAAAAAATACAGAGACTGGGACAGGGAAATTGATAATTAAAGAGAATAGGCAGTCTTAAACAGATGAGTTTTGAGTTGTGATTTAAAATGGAGAAGTGAGTCCGTGTTTCTAAGTAGGGGTGGTAGAGAGTTCCAGAGGCGGGGGGCAGAGCGGCTGAATGCTCTGCTCCCCATGGTGGTGAGACGGGCGGAAGGGACAGACAGGTGTAAAGCAGATGAGGATCTAAGAGCACGGGAGGGAGTGGGAATGTGCAGGAGGCCTGACAGATATGGGGGGGCAAGGTGGTGAAGGGCCTTGAATATCACCATGAGAATTTTGTATTGAATTCGGAACTGCACGGGGAGCCAGTGGAGCTGTTGGAGGACCGGGGTGATGTGGTGGATAGAGGGAGTTCTTGTTATGATGCGAGCAGCTGAGTCCTGGACCAGTTGTAGTTTATGGAGTGATTTCTGAGGAAGGCCAAAGAGGAGAGAGTTGCAGTAATCCAGTCGGGAGGTGACAAGGCTGTGCACAAGTATGGCAGCAGTGTGTGGGGTAAGGGAGGGACGGAGGCGGTTGATGTTTCTTAAGTGAAAGTAGGCAGACCGGGCAATGTTATTGATATGGGATTGAAAAGATAGGGTGCTATCGAGGATGACACCCAGACTCTTAACCTGGGGGGAGGGGGAGATGGAGGAACTGTCAATAATAAGTGGGAAACTGTCGGTTTTGGAAAGAGTTGATTTGGTGCCGATGAGGAGAACCTCAGTTTTACTACTGTTTAATTGAAGGAAGTTGTTAGTGAACCAGGCTTTTATTTCACAGATGCAATCTGTGAGGGAGGTGGGGGGAAGAGAGGACGATGGTTGCGTGGAGAGGTAGAGCTGGGTGTCATCAGCATAGCAATGGAAGTGGATGTTAAATTTGCGGAAGATATTGCCAAGGGGAAGGAGGTAGATGATGAAGAGGAGGGGCCCGAGTACAGAGCCCTGGGGCACGCCTGAGGTGACGGGGGAGGTGGTGGATTTGAGGGTCTTCAGTTGAATGAACTGAATGTGGTCAGAGAAGTAGGAAATAAACCAGTCCAATGGAGTGTTAGTGATGCCAATGGAAGAAAGCCTACTGAGGAGAGTGGTGTGACAGATGGTGTCAAAGGCTGCACTCAGGTCGAGGAGGATGAGGATGGTGAGTAGTCCAGAATCAGATGCCATGAGGAGGTCATTGGTGATTTTGATGAGTGCTGTTTCAGTGCTATGGAGTGGCCTAAAACCAGACTGAAATTCTTCAAACAGGCTATTGGCAGATAGGTGAGTATGGAGCTGGGAGGCAACTGTTTTTTCAAGAATTTTGGAAATGAAGGGTAAATTGGAGATAGGACGGAGGTTGTTGAAGTTGATCGGGTCGGCACCAGGTTTTTTTTTACAATCGGGGTGATGGCAGCAGTTTTGAGAGGTGTAGGGACAGTTCCAGTGGTGAGGGAGGTGCGGATGATAGCGGAGATGAGGGGAACCAGAGAGGGGAGGCAGGTTTTGACAAGTTGTGTTGGGAAGGGGTCCAGTTGACAGGTGGATGGTTTGGATTTCCGGATGAGCTCTGTGATTTCCGAGACAGTGGGAAGATGGAAGGAGGAGAGCGACTGTGTTGGCGAGGGAAGATCTGCTGAGGTGCTGAGATGAGCCATTGATCCAAGGTTCTGGTGAATGTTCTTGATTTTTCCTGTGAAGTATGACATGATGTCATTGCAGAAAGAGGTTGTGTAAAGGTGCGGGGGAAAGAGTCCTGGGGTTTGATAGTATTGTTGAGTATAGAGAAAAGTGACTAGCTATGTTGATTGGCAGTGATTAAGCTGGAGTAGTACTGTGATTTAGTGCTGGCAATGGGGTCCTTATAGTGAATAATGTGATTATTGTACATTTCTTTGTGTATAGTGAAACCAGTTTTTCTATAAAGTCTTTCGAGTTGCTGTCCTTTGGTTTTCATGCGTCGGAGATTAGGGGTGTACCAGGGGGCGGAGACGGAGAAGGAAACAAATCTATTTTTTAGTGGTGTTGTGCCAGTTCAGACATGACGACTGCATTAATTCGGGACATGACGGACTGCGTTTCCCATGATGCAATGTGGTCAAAATGGCCACCAACTCCCATCATGCAACGCGGCCCAAAATGGCCGGCGCCCTAGCAACCGATAACGTTGCTAGGGTAAAGTTGATAAAACTCGTTTGCGCCTCGCAATCGGCCTTCTTTCTCTGGCCCACCGCCAATCTGAGAAGACATACAGCTGTACTCCGTGGATTAATTACCCACACGCCACGTGCTCAAGTTTCTCGCTGGACCGAGATTTTTCGACGCAAACGTTATTCCCTGCTTTGCATAGTAGGAGGTCGACTCTAAAAGGTACTTTTAATTCCCTCTGATTAAATACTGGAAGCCGCCTTATCTCCCAGTGATCGAAAGAGGACTACGCTTTGCTGGGCCGAGCAAAAGCAACTGTTGAGCCCGGAGGAAGAGACGAAAGAGCCTCCTCGCCCGCCCCTGCTGCTGCCTGCTCTGGTGCGTTCAGGACGCCGCGTGATCCGGAGCGCTCCGGATCGAAGCCGGGACTTTCATTCAGGACCACCTCAAAGTAACGGGGTTCTCCCCTTTTATTTCTTTTCCATCCATAGGATGTTTAGAAGTGCCTGGGCAGACGTTAGAACTTTGTAGGTGTAGGTTAATGCTTTTATTCCACGACGAAGTTGGAATATATTTTGCTGAATATTTTCTTTGTATGTGCATGCATTCGTGAAAGTGACTTGGCTGTTTGATTTTGTGGTTCGTGGAGACTCCGCCGTGAGTCGATTATTCAACTTTTCGATCCTTTTTCCCTCTCTTTGTTCCATCTTTGCTTTGCTTATCAGCTGGTGCAATCTTTTTGTCCGAGCTCATTTCGCGGTCTCCGTTTAAACTCCCCAGTTAGCCACGCCCTTTCGAAGCGAGGTATTACCCCATCAGCGTAAGCGTGGTTACGTCATTAGGACCTTCCCCACGCATCACGCAAATTAGTAGATCATACGTCGTCATAGTCGCCATCTTGGGAGGGTTTCGGATGACTGGACTGTTGGTAGCTTAGCTGATAGCTTTGTAAGACATCAAAGCGTCCGGTGGGACTCTCAAAGCTGTCTGTCCCTCAATGCTGCGACGTCAAATGCCGACGTCTCTGAGTGTGGTTTAAACCAGTGATTTTCAACCAGTGTGCCGCGGCACACTAGTGTGCCGTGAGAGATCGTCAGGTGTGCCGCGGGAAATTATCTAATATCACCTAATTAACCATTGTCGGGTGTCTGTGCTGTAATAAAGTGTAACAGATAATGTAATACTCTTCTATTACAGTGGGTGGCAGCAGAGGGCGATAAATGCCTGTAATGACAATAGAGTTAGTGCTGTACTACGTGACAGTTTGGGATCTCAGCAAGACGAGCAAGTGACAGTGATGGAGAAGTTTTTGAGAAGGGAAAATGCAAATGCCGAACAGGACCCTGGACAAAATTTTGACACAGATGAAGGCCCTAGTATGAGTGGTCAAAAGAAAAAAGACAAGACGGTGAGCTCGAGGCAATACAGCGAAAGCTATCTTTCATTTGGATTTACTTTCACCAGGGATGCGACAGCACCGACGCCGCTGTGCTTGGTGTGTGGTGAGAAGCTATCCAATAGCGCCATGGTGCCAAGTAAGCTTAAACGCCATCTCCAAACGAAACACCCTTCCGTTCAAAACAAGCCGATGGACTATTTTGTACGCTTACGTACAAACAATGAGAAACAGGCAACTTTTTTTAGAAAAACCACAAAGTTAAATGAGAGAGCCCTCGAAGCTAGCTACCTTGTTGCTGAACTCTTAGCTAAATCAAAAAAGTCCCACACTGTGGCAGAAACATTAATACTGCCAGCTTGTAAAGCCATTGTAAATGAGATGCTTGGCCCTGACGTGGCCAAAGAGATAGCTAAAGTGCCTCTCAGATAACACAATTGCCAGACGTATTGATGACATGTCTGCGGACATCGAAACTGTTGTTTTGGAAGGCACTGCCAGAAAAATCATCAGGAGAGGAAATATTTCGGGTCACGTCAGAATATCTTGACAAAAGCGGGCTTACGTAGGAAAACTGCACAGGTGTCTGCACTGATGGAGCCGCAGCCATGGTCGGGCGCATCAAAGGCTTCGTAAGTAGAGTCAAAGAAAGAAACCCAGATGTTATTGTTACGCACTGTTTTTTGCACCGTGAGGCCCTCGTTGCAAAGACCTTACCAGCAGATCTAGCTCCTGTGTTGGATGATGTTGTGCGCATAGTGAACTTTGTGAAGACGCGACCTTTGAAATGTCGCTTATTCGCGTCTTTGTGTGAGGAAATGGGAGCGGAACATAAGGTCTTATTGCTCCACACGGAGGTCCGGTGGCTGTCGCGCGGCAAAGTGCTGGCCCGTGTGTATGAGCTGCGAGAGGAACTTAAAGTATTTCTGACAAACGAGAGGTCCGATTACTCAAAGCTGCTTGCAAGTGATGAGTGGTGTGCAAAGCTAGCTTACATGGCTGATATATTTCATCATCTGAATGAACTGAACACACGGATGCAAGGCCGAAATGAAAACCTGCTTACAAGCACTGATAAAATGAACGGATTCCGTTTAAAGGTGCAGCTCTGGCAACAACATGTGCAGCGTGGCAACCTTGACATGTTCCCGCTCACCGAGAAACGTCATGATGGCAACACTGCTGTAATGTGCGAGGTGATTGGCACACATTTGAAAACTCTCGAGGAGAAGTTGTCATTTTATTTCTCTTCAGCCTTCACAGAATTCCTTGACTGGGTTAGGGACCCATACAGCTCAGCGTCCGTTGCTGGAAAGGACATGACTTTAAAGGAGCAAGAGGAACTCATTTTTTGACATTGCTCCCGTTTTCAACCACATATCTATGTGAGCTGAGCTTGTCAAGCTTGACTGCGATAAAAACCAAAAACAGAGAGACTGAGAGCTGTTGAGGAAGAGCTTCGTGTGTGTCTTTCTACCATTCCTGCCAGGATGTCCATTTTGTGTTCATCGAAACAGGCCCAGGTTTCACACTAAGTGAGTATAAATACATTTAGAAACTATATTATTAACTATATGTATTGTATGTACTGTGTTAGAGTGTCATTTTGGTTGGTGGTGTGCCCCAGAATTTTGTTAGTGTAAAAAATGTGCCGTGGCTTAAAAAAGGTTGAAAATCACTGGTTTAAACCGTGATCTGAACTAAGATTTGCCTTCTCTCATTTTAATCCATTTGTTTTCTTTTGTTTTTTTGTTTCTGTTTGTTTTGTTTGTTTCTTTTATTTCCACATATATTTTGCATGTTTAGTTAGTAGTGAGTAAGATTTCCAAAGTCATTGAATCAGAGGATTACTGTAACAGGGAATTGCTTTTGGTTCAATAAAAACACCACTGCGGAATAGAGTTTGTTTTGTGTTCAGTCTAATTCACAGTTGTATGGTTATTCAGAAATCAGAGCTAACCTCCTTTGGAGTTAACATCTGACATTAATACAGAGACAATATCATTGGATGGTGATAAGGAATAAGGATTTAAACTCTAATTGCAGTTATATTGGGGTTCTCACAGCTACCGGATAAACCTCGTCGGTTTAAAGTCCGACCAGATCATTTATTCCAGCATAAATGAGTTCATAACAGCAAATTAACTAATGCATTAGTGGTATAAATACTTACAAGCTTATAGCTAACATCACCACCATTTGAACTATATTTTGTTATAGCGGAATTTTGAGTTGAATGATTTATTATTTAAATTATAATACCAAATTATAATTAATAATAATAATAAGCATATTCACACAGCTTCTGGCATAACAGTGGAGCAAGTGAGTCAATGAGGATATGAGGCGGGATGTTTTAGAGATAGAGAGAGAAGGTTCACTGCAAATGAGAGGAGAAAATGGTCAGTTATGGGGAGTTCATCAGATGTTATGTTGTGGGGGATGACGCCAGAGCAGCAGATTAAATCCAGAATATGATCAGACGGAATTTAAAAGTACTTTTTTAGTCGACCTCCTGTATCAGCACAGGGAATAGTTTTGCTTCGGTAATCTTCGGTCCAGCAAAGAGTTATCGAGCACGTGGCGTGTGGGGGTTGAAAACCCACGGAGTGTAACAGCTGTGGTGTCTTCTCGAGATGGCGGCATGCCAAAAAGAAGGCAGAATGCAGCGCGCCGCTGTGTTTTATAGTTATCACTATAGCAACCTTATCTCGGTGGGCGGCCATTTTGGGCCGTGTTGCATGATGGGAGTTGGTGGCCAGTTTGACCACATTGCATCATGGAAAATGCAGTCTATCACGTCCCGAACTAAGTTCCATGTCAGGAAGTTGTCACGTCCTGACATGGCATAACCCAACCATTCCCCCCACATGCTGCTGCAAAGCTAACGCTAGCCCGCCAACAACTTCCCTCCTTCAACGCTCCTTCCTGGAATGCCCAAAGTGGACAGAACTGACACGGGGCAAGAGACAGGTTTGGACAGGGAGCTGAGGGAGAAGTAAAAAGGTTTATTGGGAAATGATTTGGAAATCGTTTGTACATGGGTCTTTGAACAAAGGGCTAACGAAATAGCTCACGCTAGCCTTCGTTTCACGGTACTGCTAACATCATTAGAGTGTGTTTTTCTTTGGTTATAACAAGGTTACCTCCACAAGGGTTTCATACATTGATGGGACATTAATGTTTACGTTATCCAGCCCACTCATTATGACTAAAAATAAAGCTAAAGCTGTTAGGTGTTAGCGCCGAATGTCCACTAGCCAAAACGCTATTAGCCTTGCTAACATCCGGTTTCTGACATTTCAAAAGGAGTTTGTTTTAAAGCATAAAGCGTAACTGTTCTGCTCCGCCATCCTTCGATGGTGTTATGAGCCTTATTCCCGCATCAATATGGTATATTAATGCCGGTTTTCAAGGCAATTTTGATAACTATAGATTTTAACCAGGTTAGCGACGATCGCTGTAGTGACCCCTAGCGCCTGGAGGTAGAATCGCATAAACAAAGGCAAGCGATTCTGAATTAAATGATTTTACAGGACAAACCGGTCCTCAGTGTTATTTTCTCAAAATAATGTTCTGGTTAACTTGTGCTTTGCATTGTGAATGGGTTGAAACACATGCCAAATGTTTTTTTAACTCCATTCCATGTTTTTTTGGAATCAGATCTTCAGTGAACAAGGATTCACTGAAGTATTCTGATTATGATCAACCACTTTGTTTTGTCTTTTGTTTGTTTTGCATGTAAATAGTTTCTTAGCTTCTTTTTATCTTCATTTTGCTTAGTGTTGGATTTATTATAGTTATTCTACTTTTAATCTATATTCTAGTTTTATTATGTTTCACTTATAATATCTCATTGCCTATACAACATTATATTATACTTATTACTGAAGTGTTATTTCTCCTTGTATACTGATGATTCAGATCACAGGCATGCAAACAGTTGCAATTGCACCCAATTGTATCTTACAGCTGCCTGTGGAAGATAAAGAAGAAGTTACTCCATGACCCTGAATGATGTTGTTGTGTATTGTTTTTCTGCCTAACGGATTTAAACAGGTTTATTCCCTACCCCCAGCAGTTGGAATCCTGTGTAACTAGGGCGTTCCAATTTTCAATAAAAAGCCTGGCGAGCGGAGACTGCTTCAGAGTGGTTTGGAGGATTGTAACTGAGCAGTCTCCGAGCACTCTCCTTGCAAGATAAACTTAACTGATTCTCTGTGTCTTCTTTGTGCAGGTTGCTGAATAAGATGTTTGGTGTTTAAACCTAACATTAAATGGTCCTTCGAGCCGGATTTCAACATACCCAACGATCCCAGCGGGTAAGTGAGGTTCCAGCAAGTCTGTGGCCACAGCACTAAGACCCTTTCCGGGACTGGTCCCTACCTTGCGGGCTGGGATCCGAAGGTTGAAGAATTCCAGGGACACAGAGAATTGTGAGTAGAATTTTGTTAAAAAGGAATGAGTGAACATTTCTGAGAAATACGATAAAACCTTGACAATCCTAGGCACTATCAAGTAAGAGATAAAAAAGGAAATCTAAACAGTTAAAGTCCGCAGGAGGACAGACTCCTCTAGTTTAAACTAACTAGTTAAATTCTGTGAAGGACGGCGGCGTCCTCTGTGTTAAAAAAAAAAAAAGGAAATCTAAACAGTTAAAGTCCGCAGGAGGACAGACTCCTCTAGTTTAAACTAACTAGTTAAATTCTGTGAAGGACGGCGGCGTCCTCTGTGTTAGATTAAAAGAGCTCAAAAGTGTGACTGTGTGTGTGTGAGGAAATACAAATACCACTAGGTATTTTATTTCATACCAAAACAGGCAAGAACAAATATGACGAGCTTTTGTGGATGCATGTAGGCAAGAAAACTCCACCTTGAAGGTTGAAGTGAGTTTTACCACAAACAGTTATTGATCGTCATCTTGTCTAAATAAACCCAGTGTTAGAACACAGCAGGTGTTGCAACCCACTGGGTCCAAACATTCACCAAAATGGGAAAGGGACAAAGTAAACGAAAACGCGAGCTGCTTGAAGAACTTACATATAAAGATTGGAAAGTTGTTGAGAAAGAAGATAAAGCAGCAATTGTACCCTTATGTTATTGGATAAAAAAGTACAACTTCAATGGCAAACTATCCACTTCTGGCATAAATGAACTACATGGGTAAAATAATACAATTCAGGTTTAAGAGGTGACTTAACAAACAGAAAATAGCTAAAATTCCAGGAAGCTATCATTAATAAATCGGGAAATCTAAAGGGGAAATACAGAGCAACACTCTGGGAGTTGTTTAGAACAAGGAGGTTTCGTATATAAAAAAAAGAGAGAGACGTCCCGCAGAACACTACGCGCAAGCTGTCTGTCTGTCTTGTACAACATATTGTGTCTGTGGAAATTAGATCATTGTTTGAGTTAGTGGGGGAGAGACTGCTTGGATCCGCGGAGATTGATGTCTGTGCGCAAATGGGTTTTTGTGTGTAAGTCTGCGTAAGAGATGTACGGTGCATTTGATAAGGAAATTAGTGAAAATAAATAGAATTGTGCAGCATGGATATCAATGGGATGACAGATCGATGTATTTGTGGCTTTTTTTGGCGCAGCAAAGCGTTCTGAGTGCAATCAGCAGTTAGTCACGTTAGTTGCATAAAAAAAAAAAAACGGAACTATAGAAGCGCAGCGTTTCGCGGGGGAATCATTTTAGTAACGGACCGGATAAGATGATTCTCTCGGCTAGTGGGGGAAAATGACTAAAAAACCGTGAAACGTTATGAGATAAAAGATGACAGGCGAGTGGCGAGATGTTGAACCTTGTGTCTGCGGAGGCGAGGCGCCGGACAGCCGGTAAATTGAGCGGTTACGGCGGTGCGGGGCAATTTTGCCAGCTAAACCTCCCGGTGAAGTGACAGAGGCGCATTGACCAATAAGCATAATATTTCGGCAAAATATATTTCATGATCAGTGAAAATACTGTTAAAAGGAAAGAAATGTGTGTGTGTTTTGTTCATCTAATTGTCTTGTTGTATGTGTTATTGATGTGAAAGCTCTGTTCGTCTTTGGAAAATAATCCAGATTAAAATCCTAGAAAACCACGGTTTCAAAAAGTGTTTATTTGCGCTGAATGTCTGCAGCATTCAAAACAAATGCACTTTGGAGACTTCCATTAAACAGAAAAGGTTTAACTAAACGGTTGTAAGAAAAAAAAAAGAGACTTAAGAATTAATAATATAGAAGTTTGTCTAGCCCAAATTAAATTTAAACATGTAGATATTAACATAACTTCAATAAATATATCTCAGGATTGTTACAAATGATTGAAACTGGGGATAAAGGTTTTTGTTTTGTGTTATTTGGGTGCCTAATTATGGAGTACAGTTAACCAGAGCCGTGGGCAAAGTATTCAGTTACACTATTAATGCACGAAGCTTGTATTTGACAATGGATTCATTACAGCTGTAAAAATAGAGTAGGGTATTTTTTAGATTGTAATGTTATAACTTTATTAACTTGGCAAACATCATATGGGGAGATTATATGGGAGAAGTGGAGCTGGATGGAATATGTGTAGGGGAGACTTTTCACACTGAGCTGAGGCGAACCTCGGGGGGACAGTTTGACCTAAAGCAGGACAATAGATATGATAAACAAACCTGACCATGATTTAAACATCTTAATGTGTTGGGCGGAGAATTAACGGTTCCTGGTGACACCCCCAGGAACAACACATTATTAGAAACACCCATCAACTATGCGCGTCATTTGTTACTACACCTACAGCCCCAACATCGCTGAAAACAGCCGAGGATTGGTCGCTGATAGTTGATATGTCCCGCCTGCTGCTCAGGGCGCAGCCCTCCCCTCTAGAGGCAGACTTGCTGTCTCTGCAATTGATAAACTAAGGGACCGCTCAGGAATATGTGTTTAAGAAAGAGAGTAAATAATAAATGAATAATAAAACTTATATCTGTGTTTGTATAAGCATAATTTTAACTAGTGTGGTTTATTGCAAAAGTGCATATTAAAATTCCCAAATGAGCTTTTATACTTTCAGAAATAAAAAGATAGAATACGAGATTAATTGAAATTAAAATTTTAATAGTTTGAAAGCCCTAGTTTGAATATAATACACTAGACTTAAATCTGGTTGATCTAAGGAAAGCAGGAATTAGCTCACTAACAACTTCTGCTAATTGTAGGTCTAAGAATCACCAGTTAGCAGAAACAAAAGTTAAAAGTTAAAATGGAACTTAAAGCTGTTTGGTAAAAGTACAACCCGGTTGATTAGATAGATTTTATCAGCCCTACGTCTAGTCATGTATCAGTTTTACAGTTATCCTCAGATGGAGTTGCTGATGTTTAAGAATTTATGAAGAATGTTACTGGTTTAAATCGTTTTACCACAGAAGTTAAACATTGCAGAGCGACAGAAATCAACAGGAACAAAAAAGGATTTGGAAAAATTAAAGGGCAGATCCCAAAGTATTTTTTTAATGTAAACACATTCTCTAAATTAGATAATTTGACTAAAGGCACACGATTGTGTGCCCTTATCTGCTGCAAATTATATTGAAAATGATGCTTGAACGTTCCACATGCCAGATGTAACTTTGTTTTCTTTACTAATTTCTTACTTGGAAGATGGAGTTATAAAACATTCTCCCTTAACACCCCAGCAGTGGTTCTTAATTTGACTGGGACTCCCCACACAGACTGATGGCGAGCATCATGACTGTCAAGTTTTAGCCGAACAGACAGCCAAAAGCAGGGCTGATCTGAAGGACGTTCCCCTGACTGAGGGAGAAACATTGTTTGTAGATGGCTCATCCAAAAAGGATGACAAAGGCAAAACAAGAACTGGCTACTCTGTAGTTACTGCTGATAAAGTGCTAAGGGCTTTTTCTTTGCCATGGCACTACTCTGCCCAAGCTGCAGAATTAGTGGCCTTGACTGAGGCCTGTAAACCCATGAAAGGAAAAAAAAAGTAACCATTTACACTGACAGCCAGTATGCCTTTGCAACCACACACACATTTGCTCAACATTGGAAAAGTAGAGACATGATAACATCGACTGGAAAACCAGTAACTCATGCAAATTTGTTAAAAGAACTCCTTCGAGCCGTACAACTTCCTGCGAAACTCGCTATTTGCAAGTGTGCTGCACACACAAATGGTACTGACCCTATTTCTAAAGGAAATGCTTTTGCAGACGAAACTGCCAAAACAGCTGCAATGACAGACACTTTCGTGTGCACACTTTCTACGGACCCTGAGCCTTTAACTCATGATGTTTTAAGGGAAATGCAAAACCAGGCCCCACAACAAGAAATAAAACTGTGGCAGCACAATGGTGCTGTACAGACAGATGGCTTGTACACCTGACCAGCAAATAAACCCATTCTGCCTAAAAATCTCTATAAATGGGCAGCAATTTTGAGCCATGGGAAGTCCCATGTCTCAACAGGAGGGATGGTGGGGTTAATAAACAAAGTATACACACCCTATGGGTTTAATTCTTATTCAAAAAAATTTTGTAGATCATGTCTGATATGTGCAAACCATTGAGAGAACTAACGGAACAATAAAGATCAGACTAAGAAAGTGCATGGAAGAAACAGAAAGGCCGTGGACTCAGTGCCTAGACCTTGTTAAACTGCACATAAACATTACTAGCACAAATGGCCTGACACCCTATGAAATGGTTTTTGCTAAACCAAATAGACTGCCCTATTTTGAGAACAAATGGGAAACTGACGATGAAAGCACTCTAGCAGATTATATGAGAAAAATGCTGGAAAAACAGAAACAAGTGACAGAACAAACTGACAGTGTTACAACCTCTGTGTCTCCACTTTGAACCAGGGGACTGGGTTCTGATAAAAAGCATAAAGAAGAAACATTGGCATTCACCTAAGTGGGAAGGACCTTTCCAGGTTTTGCTGACCACTGGAACTGCTGTAAAGATTGCAGAGCGGAGCACGTGGATTCACTTAACACATTGCAAAAGAATCATTAAACATGACTAAGGTCACAATTTCCATTATTGCATTCAATTTGACTGTATTAGTCTGCCTCCTAGTGGTTGCTTTGTGGTATCTGTTGTAGTATTGTAATTCTTCAACGACCCTCAGAGTAAGTCCGTTGTACAAAGGGGGTTGTATTTCTAGTATACAATCGTCTCAAATCGGTGAAGATTGTCCACACCTCTGCCGAGGGGTCTTTAGGAAGGATTTCAATCTGCAAACAGAATGCTAACTGAAAAAGGGAAAAGACTTGTGTGGTTGGGGATAGCCATCCTAACCGTGGCAGCAGTAGTTATATGGCTATGGGAAGCTCAAATTCCTCATGGAACTAAAAGAGCCAGAGAACCAAGAAGAGTGGGCTACTACAATCCTAAACCTTCCCAAATTATAAAACTATTACAAAATCCATGTAAAGCGTTGAAAGATGACAAAAGAACTGAAGAGCTATATTTTTGTTATCAGAATAATAAGACCCGGACTGTGATTAGTTTTAATAAAGACCAATTCAAGATAGGAGGTTACAAAGCTTCTGATTGGAAAGGTTACAAATGGTATTTAGATGGCACAGGAATGAAACAGACAGGGCACAATTGGGAAAATGTGTTTGAGACAACAGATCATACGTATAGACAAAACACATATGGTACGAGTAACATTGCCAGACAGTGGAAAGGAAAGGTGAAACTAACTGATGCCAGTAATACTATTTTCCTGACGATAAATACCACCCATAAACCTTTCGGAAAACCAGCCAGTTTCAGAAAATTTAAAGATCCTCCATGTCATGGTTTAGCCCTGTGTATTTGGCGCCCTCACCAGACAGATCCGTGCATTACCTTGTTTTTCTGCCCAAACCTGACAACAATAATGATGCCTGAAGTTACTTTAGGACAAAAAACTGTCTCTCCAATAACTCCACACATATATGTAGATCCTACTGCAGATGATTGGTTCAAAATTACCACAGGAATGTCCGGAAAAAGCAATAATTGGCTTTTAATGGTGGAACAAGCTGCTCATACTGTATCCACAGGTTGTTTAGTTTGTATGGGTCCCAGACCCTTGCTACAGGTTGTACCAGCAACAATGACTCCTGAATGTCTGACTGAAATAATGAATAACACAGTGCCTTCTGGAAACTGTACATTCTGGGACACTATTTACCCTCTAACTACTGAAGAAAACCGCTTTTTTCAAAACATGTGGCTCCAGGTAACTTCACATGTGTAAATAGAACTGGATCAGGCAAAAAATTAGGAAAGTTAAATGAGACCCAGTGTACAGAAATACTTTCAGTAAACATAACTTTCAAACCTGTAGCACGTAGTGACATCTGGTGGTGGTGTGGTGATAATAGATTGTTTGACAAACTCCCTTATAACACCATTGGCCTTTGTGCATCTGTGACATTGATTTTGCCAGTTTCTATAACTCCATTTACAGTACGGGAATTATTGACCGTGGTGAAAAGTGTTTTTCCACACACTTGGCAAAAAAGAAACAAGAGAGCAGTACAAGGTTGGAGTGAGGACAATCCAACTTATATTGATAGCATAGGAGTTCCCCGCGGAGTTCCAGATGAGTACAAAATCGTAAATCAGATTGCAGCAGGATTTGAATCTTTTTTTTTGTTGGTGGTGCACTATAAATAAAAACGTAGACAGGATCAACTACATCCATTATAACGTTCAGAGATTAGGTAATAAAACAGAACAAGGTTTTGCAGCCATCCATGAACAACTGTCAGCTACCTCTATAATGGCTTTCCAGAACAGAATTGCTGTTGATATGCTCCTAGCAGAAAAAGGAGGTGTCTGTGCCATCTTTGGAGAACAGTGTTGTACCTTTATTCCAAATAACACTGCAGCAGATGGCAGCTTGACAAAGGCCCTAGAAGGCCTCCGTTCCTTAAACGGCAAAATGAAAGACCATTCTGGAGTTGATACATCTATGTGGGATGGCTTTGGAGAAATGTTTGGAAAATACAAACAGTTAGTGGTATCAATTTTAATGTCTATTGCTGTGTTTGCAGCTATTCTGACCTTATGTGGATGTTGCTGTATCCCGTGTATAAGAGCATTGTGCACTAGAGTGATAACAACAGCCATACAGCCTGTAAAAGAGGAAATGTATGTGCTGCTTGTAACTGAAAAATCACCAGCTGATTCTGAAAACGAAGACGAAGAGACATCTCTTAATTTTCCAGACCTGTATACTGATCCCGACGACTGTGACGACCTCTGAGTGTAACCTTTAAGTTGTGAATGAATTTATGGTTGAAAATCTGACAAGAAGAGACCAATAAAGGATGAAACATAGCTTAAAGTGAATAAACAGGAGGGTAATGTTGGATTTATTATAGTTATTCTACTTTTAATCTATATTCTAGTTTTATTATGTTTCACTTATATCTCATTGCCTATACAACATTATATTATACATATTACTGAAGTGTTATTTCTCCTTGTATACTGATGATTCAGATCACAGGCATGCAAACAGTTGCAATTGCACCCAATTGTATCTTACAGCTGCCTGTGGAAGATAAAGAAGAAGTTACTCCATGACCCTGAATGATGTTGTTGTGTATTGTTTTTCTGCCTAACGGATTTCAACTGGTTTATTCCCTACCCCCAGCAGTTGGAATCCTGTGTAACTAGGGCGTTCCAATTTTCAATAAAAAGCCTGGCGAGCGGAGACTGCTTCAGAGTGGTTTGGAGGATTGTAACTGAGCAGTCTCAGAGCACTCTCCTTGCAAGATAAACTTAACTGATTCTCTGTGTCTTCTTTGTGCAGGTTGCTGAATAAGATGTTTGGTGTTTAAACCTAACACTTAGTAGTTTAGTTAAGTTTCACTAGCCTAGTAGAGAGGATTTGTTAATCGAAATATTGTGTTAATTCAGATAAACAGCATTACATAGTGATGTTCTCTGGATGTTCATTTTATTTCTGTTATTAAATTCTTGGACTTGAAAAGAAGTTGTCACTCCTTTATTCTATGTGTGTGCAGGTTTTGCTGTTAAAAGATCGCTAGTGCTCGAATTCATCCCTTTCAACCATTGTCTTGATATCAGCTTAAGAGCTGATCATCACCAGACAATACTTAACAGACAGAGGGTTAATAAACATTAAATAACTTTTGTAGCACCCCAACCCTCAGTAAATGCCTAAGTAAAGGAACTCACCTTTAACTTGAGTGATGGGGTGTTTGGGTTCGATATATTAAGGTAGCTACCACGAAGGTTTACCTGTTTTGTGTGGAACGTTGTATAGCCTACTACCTAATGAATAAATACAACACTGTTAGACTAAGCAGTGGCTCTACTCACTACACTATTATAAAGAACTGACCCCAGACAACTCTTCGAAAATAAATGAAATAAGATTTTACTAAACCATTGTGTTTTCAGTTTAACACAGAATATTTACAATTTTAGTTGACAAACAACAATAACCATCACCAAATTTGGTAAAACCTTGTAGAAAGTCAACATTTGTAATAAGAACAATAGAATTGACTATATCAAAAAACTATTCAAAACTTAAATGATCTCAGGTCTCTGATCTAGCGATTGCTTAACACTTTAGCTGGATTTATCTGTACTTATCAAACTCCTAACAAATACAATACTTAACTGCACTTTAACAAACAATGGGCCCACACACACTCTCACACACGCACACAAAAACAATAAAAGTTGCAGGCCTGTGTGCTCCCGGTGCGGTGCGGCAAGCAAATCCTTGTCCTATTTGTCGCTTAGCATTCCCACAGTAGATTCAACTCACGGTCTGGAGTAATTCCTGGAGAAACGGTTCATGAAGAGATGAAGATGAAAGTGAACGGCACCAGAAGTAAAGTCCTCCTCAGGAAACACGAAACAGTCCTTCCCGTTCCGCAACGGCGACTTCTTAACTGCCGACACGCTAGCAGTCCTTCCCGTTCAGCAACGGCGTCTTCTCCGCTCGCGGCTCGCTAGCAGTCCTTTCCCGTTCAACAACGGCTTCTTACCCGCTCGCTAGCAGTCCTTTCCCGTTCAACAACGGCTTCTTACCCGCTCGCGGCTCGCTAGCAGTCCTTGCCCGTTCAACAACGGCGTCTTACAATCTTAAACACTCCACAAGTTATCTCCTCAAACGTTATTACTTCTTAACCTCTTCCCTTTAGCTCCCCATCTCCTCGTCCCCACTCTTCCTTTACCATGCCCAATCCCCAACAGTTGACACTGATTGACATATACAGCAACCAATCAAACGAAAAGCATGGACCAATCACACAAATCCACATATTCACGTTTGGTTTACCTCACACCTTTCTTCAGCTACTATTCTGTTTAATGCAACTACGTAATCAGCTATTTACACTCCATTTATCATGAATTTATGTTAATCATAACATTTCCCCTTTCACTGCTTTTACCCCTAAATTACTTTCAGTTTATTTGCATTATTACATTATTTCATTAACTAAATGAAATAATTATTTGTATTACAAATTAACTTTAACCCCTGTACTTTTACACCGGGCTACACTCTCCCCCTTCTAAAATATTTGATGTCCTCATCAAACTAAAGGTTTAGATAACCTGAATCTGTTGAGACTTACAAAAGGGGTTTAAACTACAATAAAGACATAAGGCCATAGGGTGACACCAAGCTGTTTGGCATGGGTTATGCCTTGAATCTCTGTAAATGACGCTCCCAACCAGCACACCACGACTAAAGACAGTCAATGGCTGGTTAGAAGGTTTACCCAGCTCATCATAACTTAGTCTGATTACTGGTCTCTTCACTCGCTTTGAGCATTCCACTGGAAGCCTATCCTCAGGTACTTCTGCTCCCCCTTCTGAATCCCTTTCCTCATCTAGGTCAGTGATAGGAGGCAGATTGACATCTGGAATATCAGCTGTCCTTCTTCCTTGCTGAACTTCTTCCCGATCTCGGGCTGATGAAGCAACTTGTATTTCATTTGGCTCTTGACTTTGTTGACTTGGAAGAAACTCTGGCTGTGATAAGAGTTTTCCAATCTACAACCAGTGGTCTTGGTGGATCCTCATCCTCCGAATCTGACTCTGAAGAGAGTGGACCTTCTTCATTAGTGTCTGTTATCTGTATGGGATTCTGAACCTGTCTGTGATGCGTCCTGGTCACAGGCCTCTGGGATGCTTCTGGCTCACCATCATCTGCAGGCATTCTCACTAGATAGCCAATGGGCAAGAGGTGATTACGATGCACTGTTTTTGCAGCTCCAGTACCTCTTTCTGGCTTCACTTGGTAGACAGGAAGGTTTGGCATCCTTCCAACTATGACGTATGGCATCGACCTCCATTTATCCTTAAGCTTGTGCTTTCCCGTGACACCGAAAGTTCGCAGCAATACACGGTCCCCTTCTTCTAACACTTGTTCTTTCACCAGTCTGTCATGTGCTTTTTTGTTTCTCTGGTGATTCTTGTTAGCAGATTCTACTGCAAGTTGATAAGCTTTTTGGAGATCTGCTTTCAACTTAGTCGTATACTGCTGGTATATCACATCATCCTCATTCTCCTCTGCAACTCCAAAACAGATGTCCACTGGTAGACGTGCTTCTCTCCCAAACATCAACAGATAAGGTGAGTAACCAGTTGCCTCATTTCGAGTGCAATTGTAGGCGTGCACCAAATGACTGATTTTCTGACTCCACTTCTGCTTCTGATTTGGGTCCAGCGTGCCGAGCATTGATTGAAGAGTGCGGTTAAATCTTTCGGGCTGAGGATCTCCTTGAGGATGGTAAGGGGAAGTCCTGGACTTACGAATGCCTAACATTCTCAGGAGGTCTTTGATCAGTTTGCTTTCAAAATCTCGCCCCTGATCTGAATGGATCCTTCCAGGGAGTCCATAGTGAACAAAGTACCGCTCACACAGAATCTTGGCTACAGTGGAAGCTTTCTGATCTTTCGCGGGAAAGGCTTGGGCATACCTTGTAAAATCATCAGTCACCACAAGAATATTTGCAAATCCCTGTGAATCAGGTTCGAGGGACAGAAAATCAATACACACCAGATCGAGTGGGCCTTTACTGGTTATCTGGTTCAAAGGTGCAGCTCTCTGAGGGGGTGTCTTTCATGCTACACATCTGCCACAGTTTTTAATGTACTGTCCCACCTCTGCCCCCATCTTTGGCCAGTAGAACCGGTCTCTAATGAGTTCAGTTGTCTTTTCCACACCTAGATGCCCAGACTCATCATAGAGATCTGAGTACAATGGATACATACTCACTGGGAAGAACAAGCTGGTGTACTTCTCTACCCGGTGATCTTTCTAATACTCTGTATAACAGTTCATCGGATATCCGCAACTTGTCTGCCTCTCTCAGCATCAGTGCAACTCTGGGATCCTCGTCCTTAACTGAGTGGAATGGGTGCCCTTTCTTGACTGCTTCCTTCACAGGAGAGATCACCGAGTCAGCATCTTGAGCTCTGATAAGATCTTCCCGGCTCATCTGAGTCAGACAACCAAAATCCAGGCGGGTTGGAAATGCGTAACATTCAGGGATGACATCAGGGTAAACCCCTAACGCTTCGGCGCAGTTGAGGAACTCTCCAACTGGCTTGTCACATCTGATCTGTTAACAAAGAGCTTGGACGCTTTCTGGGGGAATGTGTTGCCACTCACCATCATTGTCTGGAAGGGGGTTCGATGACAGTGAGTCAGCATCAATGTTGCTACTACCTGGCCGGTACTGAAGGGTAAAGTTGTATGTCGAAAGCGCAGCAAGCCACCGATGACCAGTTGCATTAAGCTTGGCTGTCGTGAGGATATATGTTAGAGGGTTATTATCTGTTCTCACAGTAAAACTTGCTCCATACAAATAATCATGAAACCTATTTACCACAGCCCATTTAAGTGCCAGGAATTCAAGCTGATGCACTGGATAGTTCTTCTCTGAGGCACTCAACTTCCTGCTAGCAAAGGCGACGGGCCTCAGCCCTTCTGGGTGTTCTTGGTTGAGCACAGCCCCTAAGCCTTTAAAACTAGCATCTACGTGTAATACATAGGGCTTTGCTGGATCAGCGAATGCCAGGACAGGTGCATTGGTGAGGCAGTTAATTATCTGTTTGAAAGCCTCTGTGCATGACTGACCCCACCGGTCCCCAAAGGGTTCACTCATTTTGTAGTAGGTCTTGTCTGGTACCTTGGTTACTTTTCTTTTCTTCTGGGTTGGTGGGTAACCCTTACAGAGTTCAGTAAGAGGTCTGACTATGATGGAGTAGTTCTTTATGAAGCGACGGTAGTACCCACAGAATCCTAAGAAAGACTGCAATGATGGAAGATCAGTGGGCTGTTTCCAGCGGGCTACCGCTGCAACCTTGGCTGGGTCTGTGGATATTCCATGTTCTGACACAATGTGCCCTACATAGATAACTTGTGGCCGACAGAACTGGCATTTGTCTATTGACAGCTTCAAACCAGCCTCTTCCAGTCTGTCAATCACCTTGAGGAGTCTTTGTTCATGTTCTTCCTAATTTCACCCAAATACTATCAGGTCGTCCAATTACACTATTACCTCTAGCATGTGCATGTCCCCGATTGCCTTCTCCATAAGTCTTTGGAAAGTTGCTGGGGCCCCTGTGATCCCCTGTGGCATCCTTTCAAACTGATAAAACCCCAGTGGACATATAAAGGCAGTTTTCTCCTTATCCTCCTCTGCCATTGGGATCTGATAGTAACCGCAGCGCAAGTCCAACACTGAAAACCACTTGCTTCCAGCTAGGCAGTCCAATGCATCATCGATCCGGGGTACAGTGTACTGATCAGGGATCGTCCTTCGGTTCAATGTTCGATAGTCCACACACATGCGAAGTTTTCCAGATTTCTTTCGTGCCAAAACAATGGGGGACGCATATGGACTTCTCGATTCCTTTATTATCCCTGCTGCCAAGAGTTCTTGGAGATGGCGTCGTAGGTCATCCAGGTCCGTAAGTGATATGCGACGAGACCTTTCTCTGAAGGGGGTTCTGTCATTTAGTCTGATATGATGTTCCACTCCCCTGGCTAATCCCACATCCCACTCTTCGGTTGAGAATACATTGGACCTCTCAGAGAGTTTGTGTCTTAGTCTGTCTTTCCACTCATATGGAAGGGGAGAGTCTCCAAAATCAAACAGTGATGTGTCAATCTTTGGTGGAGTCTCTGACTGTGAACTTGAAACCTCTGTCACCATGTCCGCTATATGCAGGTGCACAATCACTGTACCCATGGGGATGGAGGTGGCTTTCAATGACTCATTCCGCAAGAGCACTAGGAACTTGTTCTTGTCCATAATTTTCGAGAACAGGACAGTGGGCTGCACAAACACACTTGGGGGAAGAGCAGGGGATGAAGCACGCTCTGTGATAAGAATACTATCCCCCGACGGACGTTTCTCTTTGACTTTACAGGTAGTTATATACTCACTGCCAGCAGGAACGACAAGGGGACCAGGCCCGCACCACCTAACTTCAGCTACAGGGCTTTCATCAAGACTTACTTTGGAGGGCTTTATAGCAGGTAGGAGTTGGGCTTTCTGCTCGGGGACACGTACTCTTCCTGACCAGATGTTCTCATGCTCTGTGTCTGCCTCATCGGAAGTGAATGGTCTGACTTTGTGGACATTGGTGCCAACCAGAATAGGAGTGTTATCTGAACAACGGGGGTCTGGGCAAACTAAAGCTAGGACAGGAACTGACTTGGCTTTCCCTGGTTTGTTCTCTGGGAGCTCTAATTCAACTTGGATGTAACCTCTGTAAGGATAGCTGCTCTCTGATTCACTAAGTCCCCAAATGGCTAACCCACTGACTGGATGTAGAGGTACATGTGACAGGTGCTTGGCATACCAGCTGTCAAAGATTATGCTCACCTGGGACCCACTATCAAGAAGCGCAGTGCAAGATTGGCCCTCAACTTTTACACAGGCGGTTGAGAGTGGCCCTAGTCCCTCTGGCAGATGGCTAGTCTGGACACTGACTGCACTTTTACTTACATTGACATTATGACTGTTTCCTGTGGTTGTAGCGTTTGTGTCTCTCTGGCCTGCCCTCCGTGGTCGCTGAGCACGTACTAGTTTCTGTATCACTTTTGGGTAGTTTTCTGGAGCACTACATTTAGTAGCAAAATACCCATCTTCACCACAACGGTAGCAGAAGAAGTCACTTGAGTCTCTTTGAAATGAAGCCCTCTCCCGCCTGTGAGGGGGTGGAGAATGTTGGCGGTGTTGGACTTCTTTAGGCACTGTGGTGGGTTTGACTGACATAACTGAGACTTGTCTTCTCAATTTTCGGACTTCTTTCTTTAATGCTTGGATGTCTTTATCTTCTCCTGATGCTTCAGCCTCTGCCCAGATTGCAGGTTCTGGGGCAGGTGGTAGAGGCGGCTGTGCTGCTGACGAGGCTGTAAGCTCTATGACTTGTGATTTAAGCTCTTGTATCTCAGCTTTAAGATCTTTTATTTCTGACTCGGCTGGTATTGTAACTGTCTTGACATGCACTGGTTTGGTTGGGTTCAACTTACGGCGGGAGGCTTCATACTCCTCTTCAATGCGGATCTCATTCAATAGCTTTAAGAATGAAGGTGGTTGTTCCCTTCGCTCTCTAAGCCTGAGGTTGAGCAGCATCATATCAGCTCTGGTGGCCCCTTTAATGAATTGGTCAAGACGTGCTTTGTCTGTGGAAGCTGGTGATAAACCTCCCTTTTGAACTACTTTGTTCAAGACTCTTTCCATCCTTCTCAAGAATGCTGAAAGCTTCTCACTTGGGTGCTGACACAACATTCTAAATGCAAAGTAGAGCTCTTCACCTGTTTCGGGTGTGCCAAACGTGTTCTCAATGACATCAATGTACTCTTTAGGACTTGCGTTTGGGTTGTTGAAGCGAACGGCTTGCAGGATCTCTAGTGCGGGACCCTTTACACTTTCCATTATCTTCAACCTCTTTTCTCTGCTTGGTCGATCACACTCCTCTACCATTAACCGAGCTTGCTCTATCCAATTATCCAGCGGGTCTTCTCCAGGGGGTGTGGGGACGACACCAGAGAAAGTTCTCAGTCTCCTGTATGAGTTACTGTCACTAGTGGGCTTTGATGTTCTTTGCATTATGTCTCCCACTGCTCTAATAATAGCTTCAGGTGTGGAGGCTTGAAGTGGAAAAGCTAGACCAGGTATTTGTCCCTGCTCCTCGTCAGCATCCCTCATTTGTTCACCAGTGGCTACTTCTTCCCGTTCGGAGGGCCCAAAAATCCTCCATGGAGAGTCACTGCCTCTTGGTAACACATCCAGAGGGATGGCTTTGGTGTTAACCTCCTCCCTGCATTCACATAGCACAGTTAGGCTTTGATTCTGGGGATCGTACATCCTTCCTCTGACTCCAACACGTCCAAGAGATTTTATGGACTGCACTGTTTCTTCGATTAAGTCAACTTCTGTATCTTCTGGGACATCTTTGACTAATATGGCATATGCCGGGTTGATGCCTTCTCCTTTGCACCAATGTTGTAGTTGTGCCATAGTGCCCCTCTTTTTTTCTTTTGTTTCTTGGTTAACTACACTGTACTGTTTGTTCGAGCCTAGGTTTTCTGTAGTAACACTTAATCTTGAGCTCAGGGAAATCACTTTAGGTTATTTAAACTAAACTGGCAACTAAAATCAAGTATTAGTTATTTATCCATTTCTACCTTGATAAACCTATGAACAAAAAGGTAGAATCTTTAATTTATTCTCTTTTCGTTATTAGGCTTATTTCACCTAACTACGAATGTTGTCTGGGTCAGAAACTAAATTTAAAGTGAATTATCCCAGCGGTGCCTCCATTTTTATGTAGCACCCCAACCCTCAGTAAATGCCTAAGTAAAGGAACTCACCTTTGACTTGAGTGATGGGGTGTTTGGGTTCGATATATTAAGGTAGCTACCACGAAGGTTTACCTGTTTTGTGTGGAACGTTGTATAGCCTACTACCTTATGAATAAATACAACACTGTTAGACTAAGCAGTGGCTCTACTCACTACACTATTATAAAGAACTGACCCCAGACAACTCTTCGAAAATAAATGAAATAAGATTTTACTAAACCGTTGGGTTTTCAGTTTAACACAGAATATTTACAATTTTAGTTGACAAACAACAATAACCATCACCAAATTTGGTAAAACCTTGTAGAAAGTCAACATTTGTAATAAGAACAATAGAATTGACAATATCAAAAAACTATTCAAAACTTAAATGATCTCAGGTCTCTGATCTAGCGATTGCTTAACACTTTAGCTGGATTTATCTGTACTTATCAAACTCCTAACAAATACAATACTTAACTGCACTTAAACAATGGGCCCACACGCACTCTCACACACGCACACAAAAACAATAAAAGTTGCAGGCCTGTGTGCTCCCGGTGCGGTGCGGCAAGCAAATCCTTGTCCTATTTGTCGCTTAGCATTCCCACAGTAGATTCAACTCACGGTCTGGAGTAATTCCTGGAGAAACGGTTCATGAAGAGATGAAGATGAAAGTGAACGGCACCAGAAGTAAAGTCCTCCTCAGGAAGCACGAAAAAGTCCTTCCCGTTCCGCAACGGCGACTTAACTGCCGACACGCTAGCAGTCCTTCCCGTTCAGGAACGGCGTCTTCTCCGCTCGCGCCTCGCTAGCAGTCCTTTCCCGTTCAACAACGGCTTCTTCTCCGCTCGCGGCTCGCTAGCAGTCCTTTCCCGTTCAACAACGGCTTCTTACCCGCTCGCGGCTCGCTAGCAGTCCTTTCCCGTTCAACAACGGCTTCTTACCCGCTCGCGGCTCGCTAGCAGTCCTTGCCCGTTCAATAACGGCATCTTACAATCTTAAACACTCCACAAGTTATCTCCTCAAACGTTATTACTTCTTAACCTCTTCCCTTTAGCTCCCCAGCTGTGTCTCAATTCGGCGGCTGTGTCCTTCGAAGGACCCAGCCTACACAGCCTTAGGACATAGCTCTCAACTCTCACGCATTGACCGTGTGACACACGCATTTCACTAACTCCACACGCTCACACGCAACACATGACATTTCACACGCAAACATGGAATTTCTCACGCATAAAAATCACAAAGCCCGTCTGGGCTGCGGACGACAAAACTCCGCCTTCTGCTGAGCTGTTTCAGCTTCTTTCACAGCTTGTGGCCATCAGTAATTCCTGCTGCAGTTATTTTTAACAGAGCAGCAGGAAGAGTGATCAGAGTTATGAATAATTTTAGTCTTAACAGTGGTGAAAGTGAGCCGGTAAGGTCCTGTACCGCGTACACAGGAGGGGAGGGGGCGGGGGGAGCTGCTGCCAGATGACCGGTTCATTCAGAACCAGTCATGGCTGCACGCAGGATCATAAAACAGTTCTGCTAACCAGATGCAGTTTAAAAAGCCACTTAGTCTGTTTATAAGTTTCGTTTTTATTAATTCTGCATTTTTTAACTACATGCACGGTATTTCTGTGCCTACGCGCATGCTCCTCTCCCCCCTCCTTTCCCTCGGAGCAGGTGCTTTTATCACCGTTCACCATTCAAAACGTGAATCACTACGTTTAATGTCCTCACATCGGTAGCAACGTGTGCCAGTTAAAGTCAATAGGAGAGTTACTAGCTGTGTTTCATGCTATTTTTTTAACAACATAGATTCAGTGGCGCTTCGGTGGGCGTGCTGCCTCGCGCTTTAATTCAGGTGCGCACTTTTAAGGGTCATTTTAAAGAACTTGTAAGATCAGGGGCTTCATCTTAGACCTGTCAGTACCCCTGTTCCCTTTATAGGAGCCCTTTACAGTATTTAGTTATGCATTTTCCCCGCTGTTTATCCCTCGCACGCAGCGCACGGGGGTAAAATCCGCCCACCTCACCGCCCAGAGCGCACTGACGAGAGCAATAGAGATTTGACTTGTCAGCGCGGCGACTGAGAAACCTGTCGCTGTGAAAGGTGATGAGAATGTTATAAACTGTAACAGTCTAGAAGTGCATTGAGCTGAAAAGAGGGAGACATCAGCAGCTGGATCATGCGTAAAGACGCACCAACCCATAGATGAATGTGTAACAGTGTAATAATTCGGTCAATAACTTAAAACTACTTAATTTTATTCAGTATTATTTGAACAATTGTGTATTTTTTTATGTCTTAATCCATTAACTGAACAATAAAGTATTAATATGTCTCTTTCTCTTTTTAACAAAAGTAATACATGTCTACTTCATTGTCTGGGGGATAAAAATGAGATGGAGTTGACTCCACCGGCTCTTCCAGGGTCCGGGTAGCCCCGCCCCCAAACAAGCCCCGCCCCCAAATTAGCATAATCTCACTCTTAACTTTTGATAAAAGTTGAGAGGTCTGCTTAGGAGGACCCAGCCATCGGAGGATCCTCAACCGTTGGTAAATGGGACGGTCTAGCCTTTGGAGCACTTCCTGGTTGCGACACGACGTCATCACGTCTACCCCAAGCCCGGCGAAAAACAGCACCAGCGCCGATAAACGACGCAAAAAAATGGATATTGAATTTATTTATTTTTTATTTACTTGTTATTGGAGGAGGAGAGTCGGTTTAGACGGCTTCGGCGGCAGTAAAACCGGCGACGAATATTTCTCAGGCTGGAGGAGCGCAATGGAGAGGTAACATTTACCTGCTATTATTTTCACCCACAGGGGCCTGCTAATGATCATAATATACCAGTTATTAAACAAACACTTTTCAGCAGATTGACGAATATGTTTAAATATAAAATGTTATATTTATTTGTAAGACTTGATATAGGCTTATTTTTGTAACTTTAGTAATTTGAATTGAATAGTTAAATGTGTACAAACCCTGTAAATAACTGACTTAAATCACTACTTTCACTATCACTAATGTGTTGAGAAGCCAAACTAATATTGAGAAATAAATCATTATTTGTCTAAATTGTTATCCCCTTACTGCTTTATTTTATTTCTAATATAACGAAAAAATAATACAGGAAAAATAAATCTAAATAGAAAAACGTAAAAAAAAAGTTAAATAGTGGCTCTAGATGAAGTAAAATAAGTAAAGGCCAGAATTGTTTGGTCACAAATTAGCAACACCAGGCGTTAAGGGGTTGACATTCACTAGAATTATATCAGCTAAAATGAAATTGCTATCATCTAATCCTGTTGTTCTTAATCTTCATGTCTCTATCCAGACAAGGCCGATGTACTGCTGCATCAACTTAAATGCACAACATCTGCCTGGGAGCCGGTGACATCATGGCCCCATACGATGAAGTGCAGGACAACATGCCAGAGGATGAGGAGGGGGAGAACGTGTTGGAGGCAGTCAGTGGTGCTCCCTGGCGGGACCAGCTGTCTGCCGAGGTGTCTGCCCTGGAGGAGGTTCTACCCGACCACGATTACATTTAGATGGCAAGTATAATCACTTTTTAGCTTTTCTCATAAGGGTTATGAAAACAGTTGTAGTAAAGTCATTTTCTGCGTCTTCTTAAACATTTTTAGGAACATGGCAGCCGTCGATTGGGTCAGCCCTGCAAATCCTGATGGACGATGTGGTGAACAGTGGAGAGAGGCATCCCCCACCCCCCAGATGATGTCCCACTCGCAGTGAGAGGACTCCAAGGTCATCTGTGTGGCATCCCATCCAGTCCAGCAGCACCACCAGCGACTCCTGCTCAGTCAAAATTGTATATATATATATATATATATATATATATATATATATATATGTTCTTTAGTAATATTTATTTTATATCTTCTGTAAATAGTTGTTGTAGTTAATTTTAAAATCTAATGTAAATAGTTAAAATGTTTTTGATAGTTTATTGTAAATACTTGTTTCTCTAAAAATAAATTGATGTCACTGAAAAGTTGTTCTAAGTTTACTTAAATTGTAAAGAAGTGATGAAACAGATAATGTAAAAGGTTAAAAGACTTTAAGAACACACAGACAACAATAACTTTTATAGACAATTTAATAATTTAATTTAACAATGACAGCAACACAGAACCTGAGGACAAACCATGGCCAGGTGGCAGCAGCAGGCTTCCCACTGACCCCCTGCCCTGTCCCTGGATCTTTTTTTTCAAGTTGTCCCACTCTTTTTTGGCCTGTTGTGGCTCAACTTCACCCTCCAGGCCCGATTTTTGCAGGATTGTTCTAAACAAGAGAAACGAGAAGAGATAAACACACAAGGATCACTACTATCACAACTATAAGATTAAAAGAAAGTGACATCTGGGCATCATTTGATGTGATCAAAAGATTATATTTGTACGTTGGTGTTTGAACAGGACTTCTTTGAACTTGTGTGAATTTTACATACAAATGCAACATGTATATGGAATTATGTCTCAACTCTTACCTCCATCCAACTGTGGCAGTGTTTTTGGCCCCGGTAAAGAGGTGGTCATTTTGCCCACGGAGTTTTATGCTCCTCGGAGTTTTAACTCCTCTGTATGCTCCCTGCTCCCTAGAACAAAATGACATGTAAAGCATATTTCTGTTATGTCAACAGGCAAAATGACTTTTCTGTATAATTACGCCGGTATTGTTCTTCAAGTGAATTATACTTTAAACCCTATTATACTGTACTGTAAATTAACTATACGTTATTGAGTATTCAAACCAAACGTTTGCAGTATTGACAGCCCAGTACAGCTGGACTGATGTTATTTCTTCAGCTGCATTAAGCTTTGACAGTTCTAATCATTTGTAATAAACTGTATGAGAATAGATTGATCGGATTTGTGAGGGACACGGCTATCAGCACAGTTACAATAAGATGTAGGTTAAAATCAAAAATTGTGACATTTTTATGAAGGCTTTTAATGTTGCTGAACGTCTCGTATCAACAGATTAGCTCTAAGCTTTAGCTTTAGCTGGTCCTACAAATTCCGGTGGCTCCGTTACCGTCACGTATTTTAATAGATGTTCAGTTAAAAAAATAAAAACAAACTACTTACATTTAAAGCTGTACTCAGCACTACTGCCAGCGCTGCTGCTTTCCATTACAAAATCTGCCTTCTTTCTTCTTCTTCAACTACTAAAAAAAAGCGAGCAAAGCACCTCGGGAAATCTTGTGCCAGGCGAGGCCACTAAGGATGGTAGCGGTGCATCCTCAGAATTTGGGGAAAAGGAGGACGCATTCGAAGGCTGCATTTTAAGGATCCTCCGAATTTTTGCCAAATGGGACAGCCTCCGCGCATCGTTGTGACGTCACTGGCCTTAAAATGCGTCCTTCGAAGGACGCAGCCGCCGAATTGAGACACAGCTCCCATCTCCTCGTCCCCGCTCTTCCTTTACCATGCCCAATCCCCAACAGTTGACACTGATTGACATATACAGCAACCAATCAAACGAAAAGCATGGACCAATCACACAAATCCACATATTCATGTTTGGTTTACCTCACACCTTTCTTCAGCTACTATTCTGTTTAATGCAACTACGTAATCAGCTATTTACACTCTATCATGAATTTATGTTAATCATAACATTTCCCCTTTGACTGCTTTTACCCCTAAATTACTTTCAGTTTATTTGCATTACTACATTATTTCATTAACTAAATGAAATAATTATTTGTATTACAAATTAACTTTAACACCTGTCCTTTTACACCGGGCTACACTTTGAACAGTGTATAATTGCACAACAACTGTTACCTCTTTATGAAAAGGATAACAGCCTATAAGCTCTGTATGGGATGAGCCAGGTTCTCAGCAGGGACACAATCATTTCCCCTTCTTCCAGCTCCCGCCCTGTCAGGTTTCTGAATTTACTTCTTCTCATGAAACCCGTTCCAGCAGCTCATCTCATCTCAGATTCCCAAGCATATTCATATTCAGTGTTGGGTAAGTTACTTTAAAAAATGTAATCCGTTACAGTTACAAGTTACTTTGTTTAAAATGTAATTGTAGTGTAACTTTTTAGATTACTTTTAAAAAGTAATGTAACTAATTACTTTTGATTACTTTTTGATTACTTTAAGGTTTTAATGAGTATTGACCCATGTTCAACATTTAATTTTTGAGAACTGAATGTGAACCTTAAAAAAGCACTAAGCTGAAAGGGAACTGCAGACAGGCAATCACAGGATGTTCACAAGTGTGTGTGTGTGACGATTTTTAAGTTTAAAACAAGGAGGATGGATTTTTCGGCAACTCCTTGCCAAAAATGGCATCCCTTGCTATCTCAGAGGAATTGACACTTGTATGACTCTATTCCTGTATATCCATCAGTAGTTAAAGGACAAGAGTCAGCAAATACAAATTCTGCCCTGTAAAACAATGACAGCACAATTGTTGCTGTATGATCTGAAGCCCCATTTGGAGCTTTTAAACAGGCTTTGAAAAACTTTGATAATTTGCTGCTGTAATATTATAGATTTTTTAGAATAAAAAGCTAGCAGATGTGCATAATCAAAAATAACAGAAATACAATTATAGAGCATTCATTGTAAGAAAGCTAATCAAAAATAACAGAAATACAATTATAGAGCATTCATTGTAAGAAAGCCCACACTGTTTCTGGATAAATACATTATTGTATGAGTTAAGTTCTGTTCCGTTTTCTGCCTTTTTCGTTGTAGAACTGAAATGTCCCATGCTCCTGAATGCACCATAGTTTTCCGGCGCTCACGAACGCAACACTGTGAACGCTGAGCTGTGTTGACGCGCATTTGATTTTCCGCTTAAGACAAAGTTTTGCAGTTTCACAACACACGTCGGCTCTCACGGTTTATTGTTGTGTGTGAATAACAAGAGACTGCATGATTGCAAAGCGCCTTGTTGCATCTTTCTCTTCCTTAAAATGAAGCCAAATAAAACCGTGAAACGTCCGCTCGCTTGCTGTTCTTTCAGAAGGCTCCACCAGCACAGGATGGATCATCAGAGTGATAGAGACAAGGAGCCGTAGCGGGAAACGGCGATACAGGGCGCGAAGCAATAAAAATATCATTACATATTTCGCAAAGGTTTTTCTTTATATTTAAAAAAAATGTAACTAAATTTGTAATTCTTAATATTTTCGGAAGTAACTGTAACTGAATTACATATTTTCTCATTGTAACTAACAAATAGACCCCTTGCATCTGACGTCACAGTCACGTGATCGGGGGTGCGCGCCTCCATCTTGGTGGGCACGCTAGCGTGACAGCCCACCACTGCACTGGCACAGTTAGCTTATTACTTGCATGGCCGGCGGAGCGATTGTTCAATATGGTGTAAACCTGTTGCATTGTTGGTTGCGGGAATCGTGCTGGGAGGGACAAAAAGTCGTTCTATAGGTTGCCTACCATAATAGACTGGCAGTGTGCTAACAACGGAACCGCGGGGTTTAAAAAGTTCACCGCTCACGATCTGTGCGGCGCGACCGGACTGTACACACTGTACGTCGTGCCCCCTCTGGGACCGCTCGCTGTGGTGGCAGAGGCAGGCGAGCGACGGTGGGTGAACAGGGAACCAGAGCAGGGGGTCGAGCCCAGCTCACGCACCGCACCGGCGGCCGCGCGGCACGGCAGGTCGCCCGGCCCGCCCCGCGAGCGGAGGCGTGCCGAAACAGGCGTCCAGCGCGTCGTGCGGACCGGAGCACTTGCCCTCCCAAACCCCTCCGCGAGCAGACCGACATTCGGGCCCCGCGGGTCCCGGGCCGGGGACGGAGAGGAGCTGAGGTCGCCCCCTCGTAGCTCTGCTTGAACAGCAGGATGCGCTCACGAAAATCTCACGACGGCCGACTGAACAATATTAAACTCACCCTTCCACGGACAACTGCTACATCATTCAGGTAACAAACAGACAGTTCACGTATCCATCCGGCAGTGAACTGTTTGTGCGCTTCCAAACTCTTGTACGCCTTCATCTGATCGCCACTGTACGTTGGGGTGGGTCACAACACAAGGTAGTTCACCAGATCCGCATAGCAAATGGCCAATGGCAATGGCCAATCATCGGGATTGCTAGAAAAATCCATATCAGGAAGAGCCAAAGGGTCTGCATTACCGATCCTTGTACATTTAGCATAGTAAAATGCCTTATCAGAAGGCTGTAACTCATCCACATAAGGCTTGGATTGCATGTTGGTAAGGGTGGCTGCCAACCAATATGGCCGCCACGCAAGGGGTTCTGGGTAACGGAGTCACGTGGTTGCAAGGGGTCTATTACAGTTACTCTTTTTTTGTAATTAAATTACGTAACGTCGTTACATGTAATCCGTTACTCCCAAACACTGTTCATATTCATTCTCTGAAGGGTTTTGTCTGGTGGCCCAGCCGTCACTGAGAACTTTTCACTGAGAACTTTTCCGCTCCACATTCAGAGGGGTCAGGTCCAGGGGGCAATCCTGTCTAAATATGTGTGCCTGAAACAGACTCAGTTATCTGCACTTGAACTTTTTCTGCCTCATCCCACTGTGGGATCAGTATGTTTGTCTTAAAGGGGCCATGACATCACTGTATACCATTTGTTGTAGTTGATATTGCTGCATATGTAAATTCTAACGCCAGCCTTAGTGAAGTATGGTAACTCCACCCTTGACAGTTCATCTGGCTGAAACTTTGGATATGTACTGGAAATTGATAAGTTACATTTGGTCAGAATTAATAGTTAAATTTGTTCAAAGTCCCTTTTCCAAACAGGGGAATAGCAGAGAAATCCAGCAATGATGAAACAGACTCTGTGGACTATGTTTATTGATGGCAACAAGAGGCGGTCAGAAACAGAAGCCTAGTGGGCATATGTGTGGAAATGGAGTCTATCTATGTGCAAGCACAGACTGAACGCACACCTGTATGTGCTTTGATGGCAGAGGTTACTGCCATTCTTGAAGCTCTTTTGTGATGTGAATATAAGCAAATTAAGGAGGTCACAGTTGTGACCGACTCTGGTTATTGCTGAAAAGCTGGAACACAGGAGCTGGATCACTGAAAAGACAGATTTTCCAAATGTTTTGTTTGACATGTACCTGAGAAACCCTCAGGTACATGTCTTGAGGGCTTTGATCTACGAACAGGTTAAATCACAGAAGAGGACATAGGATCAAAAGCATGACAGTTTTGATACCAGGATCATGGAATAAAGAAGGAAAGATGGTGGTTCCTGAAACTGACAGATATTTATGAAATGTTTGCATACGTTTTTCACCATCCTGGTGGAAAACATATTTTAGAGTGGCTGAGAAACCAGAACATTAAATGCGGCGGGGCTCAGGATCTGCTGGTTGTAATCAGAAAATCCTGCACAGCAAAACAAGATGTGAGGAAGAGGACCTGCACTTCTCTGCTGATATAGATGGCACTCTGTCAGATAAATCAAAAGACACAAATATGTGGAGCACGATATTATCGGCATATGATCGGCATCGGGCAATATTAGTTTTAAAAATAAATATCTGTCAGCGGCCAAGTATGCATTTCTGCTTCTTGCTGCAAGTGGAAAACCACTGGGTGGGCTGCTTTGCTAGATAAATATCTGACCCACTCAGCTGTGTGGGTGCAGTAAATCTGGAAACCGCAATGGTGTGTAACCATGTACCCCTCCATGTGTGAGATGTAATAAAAGGCTGAAAGTGGGAAAGTGCAAGCGAAGACAAGCATAGACACTCGCAGTGTTTAATTCACTCCCTTTGGCTCTCTTCCCTTTTTTGCAAAAAAGACTAATTGGCCTCTGTGTTGGTTCTTTTAGGTAATTAATCATAATCAAGTTTATTGCCAAGTAGGTTTGCACTTACAAGGAATTTGACTTGGTGTTGATGGTGCAGACAAAAAAAAGTATATATACATATATATATATATATATATATATATATATATATATATATATATATATATATATATATATATATATATATATATACACATACATATACATACACACACACATACACACACACACACACACACACACATACACAGTAGACTGTGCATTAATGTAGGGCAGAAGGTCTGGAGATGCTACGTTGGTGTAGCTTGTATGTCCTGATCGGGGGAGGGAGAGGGGCAGTGTCAAGTGTCACTTCCCATCCGCTACCAGCTTTATCAACAAGGGCCTTGTTGATAACCCTCCCGCACATGATTCATGGTGATTCACCCAAACACATAGGCTAATGTATTTGTTTGCCACGCGCATGTTAATTGCATTTGCGTGGGTCAGGTGTTTTGATGGTTTTGTGTGTGCCCTCCGATAAAATCCTGCAGGCGTCACTGAATCAAGTTCTTACAAATATGAACATTATATGTCCTACTGCCCTCATCGCCATTGTCAATACTGAACGTGCATAGCGGCTTCCCGCTGTTTATCTTGCTTCTTCCCTCCGAAACTCTTAAAGTCTCTCTTTTGCCCTCTGGGCCGCATCACACTTTGTTGATGTCCCTTGCTTCTGTTACAGGTCCGATCTAAGGGGGCGGACCCACAACAAAGGAAATACCTGAATAAACAGGACAAATGACGAGATGAGAGGCAGTGAGCATTGGTTTGATGCAGCCTCGCTTCTTAGTAATGTAACAGACTGTTCTGTGTTTGAATGGAAAAGAAGGTGTGTCCCTTCTAGTTCGGGAGAGCGAGAGTTCACTGGGTTATACGGCAGGGGGAACACGTGAGTGTTTCTGTTTTGTTTTGCAACAGAGAAGAATAAAAAGAAAAGAGAGGAAGCGGGGTTACCGCTGAGCACTCTGTCCCGTCTCCTGTCACGTTTGTTACTTACAAGATTCATATCTATATAGCTAATCGTACCATATTTACGGACCCGGAAGGCTCGGCTACATTGGTGGTAGCGGTGGGTTTTTTTTGGGTCCGTGACGGCTACTTGTCAGTTGGTTAGCGTAGCATCCCCGATATAGCTTGCTGGCTAACCTCGTGCGGTGCTGGGAAAACAGCGCTAAGTGGTTTGCAGACGAGGACCCTTTTAAACCCGGTTCGAGCATGCTTAGCAGATACTCACCGGGCAGTGATGTTAAGATTGACCTTCCCCCTCCTTTAACCGGGGACGGGAGCCAGAGTTTCCTCAGCTGGGCAAGACAGCTAGAGGTGGCCGTCAGCGCCACAGCCAGGAGCAGCGGCAACTGTGAGGAGGAGCTGGCGAGGATTCTGCCTACTCGTCTCGGCAAGTCCGTGTTTCTGCTGAGGGACAGCCTCTCCGGGGCGACCAAGTCAGATTATAATATGGTGAAGGAGAGACTTGGGGTTGCCTTTGGACAGAGGCAGTTGATGGACCGCTTCAGAGCCAGCCCGACAGCCCGGGCGCAGGCTCCTGGTGAAAGCCTGGAGGTGTACGCTGCTGACGTGAGCCGGCTGGTCGCGGAGGCCTTTCCAGATTATGGTGATGTTGCACAGAGAGAGGAGAAGTTTCGACGCTTTCTGGCTGGTTTGGATCCGGCGTTGAAGGCCAAGTGTCTGGAGATGGGTGCCACGGACCTGGAGGAGGTGTTGCACGTGGCTGAGCACTGTGAGAACGCCAGAGCTGCCCTACAGAGAGATTATGTGAGTACTGCTGCCTACGATGGTGAGAGTTCATCTGTCCAGTCCGTGTCGGTTCCCGGGGGTCTCCAGAAAGCTGTTGAGAAGCTAACGGAGGACATGTGCTCCATGAGAGTGGAAATGAGAGAACTCTATGAGGACAATCAGAGGCTGAGGGCTTGGAATAGTGACATGAGGGGGCGAAGCGTTCGCTCGCCCTCGGGAGAACGCTGTCATTGTACCTGTGGTGAGTGGGGCTGCCGGTCCAGGAGCTCTCGGGAGGAGCAACGTGGTCACTTCCCTGAGTCTGGGCAGTTCCCACGTCAAAGGGGTTTTCAGCCTCGCGGCTCAGGGTTGTCCTCCAACTCTAGGCCGCTGGGGGGCAGGAGTCCTAGCCCGAGCTGGTGTGCCCGACAGGAGGATGAGCCCAGACAGCGTAGTGTGCACTTCCTGCCTCGACAGAAGGACGCTGTTAACGACCGTCAGGGAAACGGCCAATAGCTGGTATTGAGGCCCAAATGCCAGCCACTCCTATAGGGGGCCCCTTGAACCATGACTTCTCCAATGTAACGGCTCTTATGGACTGTACTGGCCACCCGACTTCCTTCGTCAGGGGCGTGGTCAAAGGCACCGAGGTTCCCTTGTTGGTGAACTCAGGGGCGTCGGTGTCACTGATCAGTGCAGACTGCCGTATGTCAGTCCCTGCCCTGCGAAACAGGCCCATGAAAAAGAACTATATTCACTCTCGGGCAATTAATGGACAGATGTTGGATACACTCGGTACCTGTGAGATCAACTTCCGCCTGGGCCCGACCTACTGGCAGCACACCTTTCATGTACTAAGGGAATCCACCCAGTGTGTTCTGCTTGGACTGGACTTCCTGGCTCCGAACTGTGCATTATTGGACTTGGGGCGAGGTGTGTTACAACTATAGGGTGTTTCTGTGCCCCTGCTTCAGGGTGGTGAGTTAGTCCCTAGCTGTTGTAACGTGTCCCTTGCTGATGTCTGGACCATTCCCCCATTGAGTGAGGCTCTGGTACCGGTGAATATTCTCACTCCTGCTGGGACTGGTTGGCCTGCTGCAGACTTTGAGGGATACCTGGAGCCTAACATTCCGGATACAACAGGACTGGTGGTCGCTCGTACAGTGAACAGTGTGAGAAACGGTGTGACCTCAGCCCTCATCCTCAATCCCACAGGGGAGGCAGTTGAACTCAAACGGGGACTACACCTGGGGGAGTTTTACCCCGTCAAAGAGGAAGACATCTTCGTGCCACCTCATGTTGCGGATGACCACCCAACTGTGCCGCCAGCCGCAGTGAGCCCTGTCTCCCTGGAGGAGTCTCCTGTTACGGCTGAGCAAAGGGCCAGGCTGGCTGACCTGCTCCAGAGGTTCACTGAGGTGTTCAACTTGGATGGCCAGAACACGGGCAAGTGCATGCTGATCAAACACCATTTTAGGACTGGGGACTCACCCCCTGTGAAGCAGCGTGCTTATCGTGCATCACCCGAGAAACGGACGGAGATCGAACGTCAAGTGGCTGAACTGCTGGCGGACGGCGTTGTGGAGGAGAGTTGTAGCCCCTGGGCTTCTCCAGCGGTGCTGGTGAGAAAGAAAGGGGGCAGTGGAGGTTCTGCATCGATTATCGTCGTCTGAATGCAGTGACGATCAAACACTCACACCCTCCCACGAGTAGATGATAGCCTGGACGCTCTAGCTGGCTCGGCCTGGTTCAGCACCCTTGACTTTTCAAATGGCTACTGGCAAGTGGAAGTGGCTGAGGAGGATCGTGAGAAGACAGCTTTCACGACCGGAGGGGGCCTGTATCAGTGGCGGGCCATGCCTATGGGTCTGACAAATTCGCCAGCCACGTTCCAACACATGATGGAGCTCATCCTCAGGGGCCTGCCATGGCACATTTGTATGGTGTATTTGGATGATATACTGATTTACAGCCGTACATTCACTGACCATCTCCTTCATTTGGATGAAGTTCTGTCCAGGATCCAGCGTGCGGGCCTGAGGCTGAATCCAAAGAAATGCTACTTGGCAGGGACCATGTCGTTTTCCTGGGCCACGTGGTCTCCAGGGATGGTCTCCGACCTGACCCACGGAACACGGACAAGGTGAGGACATGGCCAACTCCTCGCACTCCTTCAGAGGTCAGGGCCTTCGTGGGCCTATGCTCCTATTACAGGAGATTTGTGTGTAATTTCTCCCAACACGCGGCACCACTGAATCGGCTGGCTGGGAAGAATGTGACCTTTGAGTGGTTGGCTGAGTGTGAAGCTGCGTTCACCTACCTCAAGTAGGTGCTCACATCCTCTCCGGTGGTGACGCTGCCCAACTTTGCACTTCCTTTGAAGGTGTGCACCGATGCCTCTAAAGACTCTGTTGGGGAAGTGCTGGCGCAGGAAGAAGAGGGCTGTGAGAAGGTGATAGCCTATGCCAGCCAGGCTCTCACACACACACAGAAGAGATGGTCCACCTTCGATAGAGAATTATGGGCCGTGGTGTGGGCTGTGCGTGAGTTCAAACACTATGTGGGGCTATATGCGTTCTCCATCATCACGGACCACCGCCCTCTGCTGGGCCTCAGGCGCATGGCTATTAATAATGACCCTACTGGACGTAGGAGTAGGTGGGTGCTGGAGTTGGATCCATTTGATTGGGTCATGGTGCACAGGGACGGAGCACAAGAATGCTGACGCTCTGTCCCGCCGGCCCGTGTCCCCTGACCCTGTCGAGCCAAATGCTCCTGCAATGGGATCTGTTATTGTGGCCTAAGTGGAGGCGTCTGACCACTCTCCTGCTGCGAATGTGGGAGCACAGTCAGTTCTGGTTTATTCACTCTGTGATGGTGGAGCTGAATTGCAGTCACTGCAGCGTGAGGACCCTGACATCAGTACTGTTTTGACATGGTTGGAGAAGGGCAGGGTGCGACGGCCTCGTAAACTCCCCCGGGATTCCTCTGCCGGCTTGAGGAAGCTGTGGACTGAGTTTCATCGTCTGTCTGTGATTGAGGGGCTGCTGTGCCGCACAGCAGTCACTGACACCACAGGACAGAAGCGAATTCAGACTGTTGTCCCTGCATCCATGGTGCTGGAACTCCTTCAACAGCTGCATGGGGGGCCTGCTGCTGCACACTTCTCTGCAGAATATGTGTGGGAAAAGGCCAGACAGTCTTGCTACTGGCCCTTCATGTTGAGGAACATAAGGCATTGGTGTGAACAATGTAGGGCCTGTCAGACTCGCAGGAGCCTAGCCCTGGGGCCAAAGGCTCCTATGGGAGGGGCCCAAGTATGCCGCCCTCTACAGCGGGTGGCCGCAGATATCTTGGTGCTGCCCATGACATCTCAAGGGAACAGGTATATTTTAGTGGTAGAGGACTACTTTACTAAATTTGTTTCCCTGTATGCCTTGCCTAACCAGACAGCACACTCTGTTGCACGCTGCCTTTTTGAGGATTATGTATTGGTGCATGGGGTCCCCGAAATCCTGCATAGTGATCAGGGCCATCAGTTTGAGGCAGAAGTGATCCGGATCCTCTGCCAGCTGCTGGGGATTAAGAAAACCCATACCACTGCCTATAACCCCAAATCGGATGGCATGGTGGAGCGTCACAACCGGACTTTGATTGATCAGCTGGCCAAGCTGTTGCTTTCTCATAGCGGTGAGTGGGACACGTATGTGAAGCATGTTGCTTTAGCATATAACACCTCTATGCATGCCAGCACCCGGTTTACCCCATTTTACCTCATGCATGGACGTGAGGCTTGAGTTCCTGCAGATGTGCTAGTGTCTGCTAGTGCTCCTGACTCCTGGGGCACTGGATCTCTGATGGATTATGCCTCCATCATTGCAGAGCGTCTGAAGTCAGCATTCAGCACAGCCAGGCTTAACTTTGCTGAAGCTCATGAAAGACAGAAACTGTACTATGATCAGGGTAGCTGTCACCGTCCCTATATGGTAGGTGCACTGGTGTGGATTAACAATCCCCCGGAAAGCCGTATGAAGCTGGCACCGCACTGGAAGGGTCCATATCGGGTCATGCAAGTGCTGGTTTCTGGTGGAGAGTCTGCGCTTACGTATCGCATCGTCAACGCCCTCAACCCGATGGAGCGAGCCCAAGTGGTTCATCATGACAGACTGAAACCGTACACTCTGCCATTGCCTGCACAGACTGTTCCGACTCCGGCTGCTGTGATGTCTCCTCTTGGGGTCGAGTCTTCGCTCCCCCAGCACGGAGATCAGCCTCAGACTGGTGAGATGGACAATGGACTGTGTGGGAACTTGCCAGAGTTCAAGTTCGGGCGGTCTCGCAGGGGGCGAGTGGTGCGACCTCCGTCCCATTTGCAGGACTTTGTCAGGTTTTGAAGTTCTATTGTTTTTTTTGGGCCAAACAGCTCCGCCTTGTAAAAAAAAAAGAAAAGAAAAAAAAAGAGGTTGTCTGTTTCTGGCTGTTTTTCATTTTTGTGATCACAAGGTGCTACCTGAATGTTTGGTATGGTTTGAATTTTTTTTTCTTTTTCTTCTTTCCCCGTGTTTTGTGGATGTAGTTTGCTGTGTCCCATGTGTTTTTCGGGTGAAACGGGGACGTTTCTTGTTGAGGGGGGGATGTGTGTAACAGACTGTTCTGTGTTTGAATGGAAAAGAAGGTGTGTCTGCAGCTGACCCATGGGCACCGGAGGAGGTGCGACAGGCAGCAATGCCAAGCAGGATTTAACATCTTCCTGTATTATCCTGTCCCTTATAGTTGCCGGAGAGCGAGAGTTCGCTGGGTTTTACGGGGGAGCACATGAGTGTTTCCGTTTTGTTTTGCAACAGAGAAGAATAAAAAGAAAAGAGAGGAAGCGGGGTTACCGCTGAGCACTCTGTCCCGTCTCTTGTCACGTTTGTTACTTACAAGATTCATATCTATATAGCTAATCGTACCATATTTACGGACCCGGAACGCTCAGTTACAGTAACTTTCATCATGAGATTAGAATGAAAAATACATTTCCAGTAACATTTATGTTCAGTCAGTTTATGTCAAAAATCAAATACGTTTAATCACTTTCTAGTCTGTCCATAATTACCTTGTTAAATCTGGTTCATTCCTAAATTCGTGGTCTTTAGCTTTAACACACACATCTTACTAGCAGACGAAAGTGCTTCCACTTCTAGGTACATTTGCAGCTTTCCTAAGTAAACAAGCTTTCATGTTAATTTAGTATCAATTGAAATGTATTCCCCATTTATTGTTGCTTGGTCTGCGAATCAATCCTTTTTCTTTGCATATTTTTTTAAAACAATAACACAAACCTTCAACAACATAATGTTTGGGATTTTATACTCGTTACTGTTAAGAGATCAAGTGACGGTGAGGTGCCGCCATTACTAAATCTGGCATCCATCTCATCAATACAGCACTCCCTAAAAACTCTGCTTACATGATCTACTGTTTATAAAACTACCTACAAATTGCCTAAAATTAATCAGACTGACATACATAACCTGCTTATTATTTTGTATGTGTTTCATACAATATTACCTGAATAAACAGAACAAATGACACAAGAGGCAGTGAGCGCTGATTTGATGAAGCCTCGCTTCATAGTATGAGCAACCAGGTTGACAAGGTTCCCTCCACTCTGAGGACTCCCTGCCTGCTCGCTACGCTGCCCCCTAGTGGCGAACTCCACAAACACATCTATCCCAGAATCAACTGAACAGATGGTAATAAACACTTGTCAAAGTCCTCCATCCCTTTAACTGGAGTGTTACTAAAATTGCAAATAACCTATTATCATTATAAAATAAACTAATGTGACTACACATTTTGTGTGTGTCACACTTCCGTTCTCATTGAAACACCTCCTATGTTATCCTCTTGGTCCTTTGCTGCTATCATCACCTTTTACCCCCTTCTCAGCATCTCCCTCACAGCTTCCTGTGGATTGTTGTGGGTTTTGGGTCCATCTTCCCAGTGGATTTGAATTTTGTCCGGGATGTCTGGAATTGAATGCCTTTTTCCTTAAGCTCCTTTTTAATTCTGTTGTATTCTTTGTGTTTTTAACAACCTTGCTGGGATAGCAGTGGTTGAAGAATACTGATTTGCCTTCTATTTGGATCAATTTTTGCCATGCTGTCTAAAGGATTGCCTCTTTCATGTCAAATTGCAGAAAGTTCACAATTACTGACCTTGGTGTAGATTCAGGGGCAGGTCTCGGTGCTGTTGCTCTGTGGGTCCGTTCAATCAGGTGTCTCCTCTGGCAGGTCCAATTTTTTCAAAGTTCTTCTACATAGCAGGGGACCGAGTCACCCTCTGTGCCTTCTGGGATTCCAAAGATCCAGATGTTGCTTCTGTGCGATCTCCCTTCCAGCTCTGTCAGTTTTCCTTAATTTCCCGTTGTTTTTAAGAACCATCAGAAGAGTTTGTTTTGTTTATATGCTTTAGTCCTCAAGCTCACCTATAGATGCCTTGTAGCTGACATCACAGTCGCATTAAATGGTCGCCATGGCCATATTGAGTACCTGCTGTGGTACCCGCGGTACACCTGGTCATCGAAGGTGCCATCTGCATGTTGTGCAGTTGGGTGTGATAATAAGAAAGGTGACCCAAATATTTATTTTTTAAATCGCTTACCGAAAGAGGAACAACATCGTCAGAGATGTCTGTCAGTTATCAGGAGGGCTAACTAGACACCGACTGAGAGTAGGCGTCTGTGCAGTGTACACATTTCGTATCAAATGAGTATCAAAGCAAGTCAGGAGAGCTAGCTTAAGCTATTGCCAATTTTTATAACTTAAGAAAGCAAACATAGAATATGCATTTCTAAACATATCCACAAATACAGCAAATAATTATTTCCAACAAAAGAATGACAACTCCTTCTCTTATTTTGCTCTACAAAAGCTACTTACAGAAACTATCATAGGTCACAAGAAAACGCAAAGATAAAATTCTGCCAAACAGAGGCAGCTATGTGAGTGTATTTACGTTAAAAATGAGAAATTACTTTTGACAGAAACTATGTACACAAGATTCACGACACCTCAACATATTTGTGCCACAACACCAAAGTTAGAATGACACATTTTGTCAGACTCGGTGAACTGAAGGTGTGAGAGAAAGCTATAACTGAAAACATTATTAAGTGAATTGCAATAATCTAGTCTATTGTTGATGTAAGTATGGATTATTATCTCCAGGTCATGCTTTGATACAACTGGGTTTAGCTTGGCAACCTGCCATATCTTAAGGAACTTTCCTTAAACACACTGCTGACCTGGTTAATTAACCTGAATCCAGGGTTACACCAAGATTTGTAACCTGTTGTTTAACATATGGTTCCAGATCACAAAGGTTTGGAAGAGGGTTTTGTGAATTACTGTTAGGTTTGAATAAAATCATTTCTGTTTTTATTGAAGCTCAGAATACTCATGGTCATGCATCCTTTGATGTCTTCAAGGTACTTTAACAGATGTTGGCTGTAGCATACATTTTTGGGTTTATAGCAAGATCAGTCTGACAGTGATCTGCATAAATGGTAAATGGCTTGCACCCTGGAAAATATCCAAAATCCCACTTTTGTCCAGAAAGTCATTTCATTAGATAAAACAGTTTTCTCCAATATTTTTGAAAGAAACTGGAGTTTTCAGAACAGTCTAAAATTTGAGTACTCCAAGTGCTTGAGTCTGTTTTGTCAGTGGTTTTAGCACAGCATGCTTAAGAACATTAGGGACCACTCCATAGGTATTACTGCTGATTATGAAGGCAAGAACTTAGGGTCCAATTGAAGGGAACACAATTTTAAAATTACATGCAGGGATGGTATCAGAAGGAGTACCTGAAGGTTTCATTTGGTCTACCACTAGGAAAGTGAAACATCTCAAACTACCCAAAGACAGCTGAGCATGGAACAAAGATAGATGGATCCTGATGTCAATTTGGGGGCATGTCATACAATCTTTTTCCACCGAGTGGCAGTGTTCAAAGCTTTGCATTTTAGTCCTCTTTTAGTGGGGTTTTACCATTTTTGTCTCAAACATGATATAAAAAGCTTGATGCAAGTTATTTATAATTTGTATGTGTTAAATTTACTATTTTTGGAAGACTGTCAGAAATAAATTGTTCTTTCATCCATTTACTCATCTTAACCTTTTAATTTTACTAGACCTATCAAAACTCACTAACTTGTAATATTTAACTAACTTTCTTGAAAATACAAGAACAGTTTTATTGTTTACTTACCAATGACATAAGACAGCAGCAAGTTCCATCCAGTTATAAATGCCAACACTTCTCCTACTGTCACATAGGTGTAAAGGTAGGCAGAGCCTGTCTTGGGTACCTGGGCTCCAAATTCAGCATAGAACATTCCTGCAAAAACTGAAGCCACAGCTGCCACGAAGAAGGAAAGGACTATGCTGGGGCCTGCCACTTCCCTTGCAACCTCGCCCGAGAGCACATAAACCCCAGCTCCAAGTGTGCTACCGACACCAAGACCCACCAAGTCCAGGGTGGTTAGGCACCGGCAGAAGTTGGACTCTTCACCTTCAGGCTGCAGAGGCTTCTTTCGGGTCAATGCATGAATAAATGCTGTCGCTTTGCTGCATGATATTGAAATTGAAATATTTCACAGTATTTAGTTAGTATTTGAGTGGAAATGATCAGCTATCTAATGGTCATTACCTGGAATTTGTTTCTAAACTACTCATTTCAGTGTGTCTTGACATTTTAAAAGTAAAAATTGTGATGAAAAGAAAAAAAGAAGGGATTAAGGATTTCCTTTTATTTCCAGGCAGCTGACCTGCAGCTTGAGACTAGTGCACACCTGAAATTAGTTCAGCTAATAAGTCTGCTGAGGCAGCGTCTTCCTGTCTTCCTGTTTACTTGTGATGAATTACAACCACATTTAAAGGAAAAAAATGTAAACTGCTCCTGAATTTCCGTTGATTTGTTTGGAATGGAAATAAAATAAGCAGAAGACAAAATAAAATCCAGTAGCTGTCATGACAGCAAGCAATACATATATAATATACACAATATCTCAAAGTCTGAGAATAAATGATACACACTGTCATTGCATGAAAAGTAGAACTTTCTGCAGTAAATCATAGATAACGATGCACACTGTCATTGCATGAAAAGTAGAATTTTCTGCAGTAAATCATAGATCACGCTAAACTTAGCAACAGAAGTAGTTTATTAAGCATTTGGAATATATTAAAAATATTTTATTTATATTTTGTATATATTGATATGTTTGTAGAGGCTCACAAATTCACCAAGTATATTGTGTCAGTCCCCCTTCCCACAGACACATACACACACCTGGACCCCCCACCCCCATCTCCTATGACAGGTGGCACACTGAAAGCCATCAAAATCTGATGGGTGACAGCCATCAAACTTTGACAGGTGTCCTTTGTGTGACCTCACCCCACTTAGCCCTTCTCTCTTCCTTCTGGAATCTTCTGATTACATCTGAGGGATATTTCCCATCACTTCCAGTAAAAATAACATATTGTTTTACAATACAAAACGCAATATATGAATACTTAATAAGCACTGCAGGAATTATAAATAAAACTGAATCAGGTGGATAAATTAATAAATCTTCCAATGTCCTGTGTCTGCGTGTCTGTTGTGGAGGAAACCTCAGGCCACAGCAAGTCCACAGCATTCTTTCATCTCAACACACAAAGTTTGCAGTCCAGGCCTTTCCATACAATCTTTTTTTTCTGTCAGGTAATCCCTGAATAAAAAATTAGAAGTAGATGTCTATTAAGTTACCAAGCCTATCAGACGAGGTTAATAGGCGGCTCTAAAGACTGCAGCTTATTTCATTAGAAACAGAAGATTTTCTGATTAAAATCCTTCTGTGTGTTACTGCTGTTGAGAAACTCCTTTTTTCACTCTTTACTATTGCTGAGAAGCTCATATCCACCCCTTTCCCCTTCAGCTATCTTGTCACCCACTACAAAGAAAGGGAGATCCATTCATCCATCCATCCATTTTCTGATCCCTCATGGGGTCGCGGGGGTTGCTGGTGCCTATCTCCAGCACCCACTGGGCGAGAGGTGGGGTACACCCTGGACAGGTTGCCAGTCTGTCACAGGGCAGACAGGGAGAGTCCTGACATAAAATTTGGAAGAGTTATCACAACAACTCTGATCCATGTGTATGTTCATTTTGGAGACAGGGGATATTGTCGACGCAGATGGTAAATTGATGAATTGCAGCGAAACTGCATCATGATTCCTCTAAAACATTCAACTTCACTCCATATCAGACTTTAATCAAAGATCAACTTCATCATCCATCCATTTTCTAACACGTCTATCCCTTGTGGGGTCGCGAGGGGTGCTGGTGCCTATATCCAGCTGTCAATGGGTGAGAGGCGGGGTACATCCTGGACAGGTCGCCAGTCTATCGCAGCGACTTCGTCATAAGCACACAAAAGTATTATTCATGTTTTCACTGGTGACACTTAAGTATACATAAGGACCTTTCAAATTAATTTTAAAAATGCCCATAAGACAGCTTAAACTAAAAGCACGGACAACATTTTATCGGGGTTGTCTACCATCACATTCCTTTCACCAATAATCACCGAGGTGACGTGCTCTATAGATCAACAGATTATTGTGAGAAGGCATGAGGCAATTATTTTGATTGCCGTAAACGGTCAAACACACATACATGCGTAACGCTGTGCAGTGGATGCATTGGCACTGCTGGAAGACCTTGCAGATGAAAGAATTAAGAGGAAACATGGTTTCAGGGATCCAAAATTTCCTGGCTAATGACGATGACTGACCAATATGCTGCTTTAAACTTCGAGCATTGCATTCTGGTATAACCTATAGGCTAAACACAGAGCCTCAGAGGAATTTCAATTTTTAACAGATTATTTTAATGTGGACATGTGTCCTTTTACCTCTGATTTACAAATGTCATAAATGCCGCACTGTGAATTTTTTCGTTTCTTTGCTTTTTCTCCCTGCCCTCAACTCTCCACACGTCTCCAACCCCCAGCCCACCAGAGACCTACCCTCCCCCCCGCCGCCATTCTCACCAACCCTCGACCCATCCACACCTTCAGTCCTGCCTTCCTCCCCCCTCACAGTCAACGCAGGTGAGAGGCCAGCTGATGAGGCTGAAACAGAGGAAAGCCTCAGGATCGGACGGCATCCCCCCCAAGGCTGCTGAGGACCTGTGCAGATGAGCTCTGTGAGCTCCTCAGCTACTTGTACTACCTGAGCCTCAGCCTGGGGGTGGTCCCCACCCTGTGGAACATCTCCTGTGTGGTACCGGTTCCCAAAATGCCGTACACCAAGGAACCAGCCCACTTTAGACTAGTCACCCTGACCTCCCATCTGATGAAGTCCATGGAGCACCTCATCCTTGCACACCTACGCACCCTGGTGAGCCCCACCCTGGACCCACTGCAGTTTGCCTACCGGCCCAACATCGGAGTAGAGGATGCCATCATCTACCTGCTGCAGCGGGCGCTCACCCACCTGGAGACCACAGGGAGTGCTGTGAGAGCCATGTTCTTTGACTTCTCCAGAGCTTTCGACACCAATCAGACCGGTGCTGCTGAGGGGGAAGCTGGAGGACGCTGGAGTGGACAAACATCTTGCTGCCTGGACCATCGACTAGAGACTTAGACTTAGACTTTCTTTATTGTCATTTTGTATACGCAGAGTGCATACAGAACGAAATTTCGTTTTCACACAGCTCAGAAAGATTGCAGTAACTCTACAGGATACCTTGCGGTGAATTACAGTACAGGATAAAGTGCAGTGATAAATCGCAGTCACTTACAGGATAAGTTTCAATTGACTTCAGGATAAAGTGCAGCAGTGAACAGTAGGCAGTTGAAATGTAAACAATGTAAAACAAATGTAAACAAATATGCAGTAAGGTGCAGCAGTGATTTAAAAGTAGACAGTTGCATTGTACACAGTTTTGCAGTACGTTTCCTGGTAAGGTGCAGCAGCAATTTTGCAGGATACAATACAATGTGCAAATGTGCAAATGTGCAAATCAGCGAGTCGAGTGTGGTACACAGTTTTTATACTTCAGCAGTTCAGCAGTTCAACAGTCTGATGGCAGCAGGGAAGAAGCTTTTGCAGAACCTAGTGGACCTGCAGCGGATGCTGCGGAACCTCTTTCCAGAGGGCAGCAGGGAGAATAATCTATGGTGGGGGTGTGAGGGGTCCCTGAGGATGTTACGGGCTCGAGACACACAGCGCTGCGATGAAATGTCTTTAATGGAGGGAAGAGGAGCCCCGATGATCCTTTCTGCTGTCCTCACCACTCTCCTCACGTTCTTCCAGTCGGAGGCACTGCAGCCTCCACACCACACAGAGAGACAGCTGGTCAGAATACTCTCTATGGTGCTTCTGTAGAAGGTCGTGAGGATGGGCGGGGGCAGGTGGGCTCTCCTCATCCTCCGCAGAAAGTACTACCTCACTGACCGCCCTCAGCACATGCGGCTGCACGGCTGTCAGTCAGAGATGGCAGTCTGCAGCACCGGGGCCTCCCATAGCACCGTCCTTTCTCCGTTTCTCTTCACCCTCTACACCTCGGACTTCACTTACAACACGGACAGCTGCCATCTTCAGAAGTTCTCAGACGACACGGCCATTGTGGGCTGTGTGTCGGAGGGGTACGAGCTGGAGTACCGGTCAGTCATCATGAACTTTGTGGACTGGTGTGAGAAGAACCACCTGTGTCTGAACACCAGTAAGACCAAGGAGATGGTGATCGACTTCAGGAGAAGACCGGACATCTTCCACCCCCTGCACCAGACTGTAGAGGAGCTGAGCAGCTCCTTTAGCGACAGACTTATACACCGTTTGTAAAAAGGAGTGCTACCGTAGGTCATTCATCCCTGCTGCCATCAGACTTTACAATGCTGCACTATAACTGCAATAAGTTGTGCAATAACTAAAGTGCAATTACTATTCAATACCCTGTGCAATAATACTGTTAAATAAGAGACTTCAGCTGTTATAGTTACCTCACTACCTCACTGTTGTTCTTTACTTGGTACAACTTTAATGTACAACGTCAAATCCATATGTATATAAGTCACCTTAAATGTACATAAGTCATCTTATATCTCTCCTTTATTTCTTTTTTTCTCGATCCACTGTATATATGTGGATGCACTGTATATACCTCATGCACCTTTCCTCCTTTTGGCACCTTCTTTCGATTATTGAGCCGATGTGACATGTGAATTTCTCCACTGTGAGATCAATAAAGTCTATCTTATCTTATCTTCTCCATTGTTGCCTGATAGGGTTATGATAAATAACCCCTTATTATCCTACAAAGAAAACCACACACACACAAGTTTAGACTTTTCTGCAGAGGAGGAAATAGCACCAGACGGAGAATCATACTCCCTTGAATGGCTGTGCACTACTCCTGCTGGGACATTCCTCTCCTCTGCCTTTATTATCAGAATTCAAAGAAGGAACAGGAGGGGTCAGGAGTTTACAACATGGGGGTTGGCACACAAAGAGGGGTTTAGGTCTAACACACAGCTGGATAAGGCAAACACATTCCTTATCTGGGAGAAGAATTTGTTCTTCCTGTGTGAAGTTAAAACAATAGAACATTCCTGCAAGCCAGGCCAAGCCTCTTGAGACAGGCCAAATGCCTGTAACTTAATGAAAATGAAATGATTACATTCACATTTCACTAACAGTTCCCTCCTGTTTATCATTTTATTTACAATTGCAGCTTAATTTAACCTACTTCAAGTACTCATTTCTTGAATGCCGTATTTTGCATTTTGTTAAGCATTCAACAAGGGAAAACTTAAACCACGGGCTGTACTTCTTCCAGAGGGATTTGTGAAAGCATTTGATATTGAAACATTTCCCATAGTTTTAGCAATCATAGATTTTAGGCATGGGATTACACAGGCAGTAAAAACACAAAAAATAAGAACAATAATAATGGGTGTCATTATTTTCAGTAAAGGGTTCCCCCACGATCCTGAAAAGAACCAGGAGAGGAAGTCCATACTTAGAGGAACAGCGTCCTGGGACATTGCTTGTTGCAGATTCTTTAAAGCAGACATAGCTTCATTAACATGAGTTTCATTAACATCAGAAATGTATGTACAACAGGAAATTCCAATCATTACACATACGCCACCTTGGCTAGCAGTTAACATGTCCAAAACCATTCTGTTTTGCAGTACCATTAAACGCAGTTCACTTGATTGTTTGTTTTGTCCTTTATTGATGTCCATCGTCATGTTTACCAGAGTCTTCATTCTGTAGTCCAATGTCTCGATCATCAGCATGGATTTGCCAATCCAAACCACGGGAAAAGTGAAAGTCCTATTTTGTTCCCTGTGCTCCAGTGCTTATGTTCAGAGGGAACGTTGGAACCCCATATAGGATCATGGGGTTGGAAACCTGAGCTGATCTCTCTTCTCCTCCTATTAGAGGAGTGATGGTCCTTCACAGCCTGAGGTGAGATGATGACAGTGTGGTCAGAAACAAACACAGGTGCACATGTACCTGACCAGTTTACAGGCAACGATGGATAGATGCTGTCTCCTCCACACAGGAACCAGCCACCCTCTGTAGGAAAGTTGACAAAGTCAGAGTAAAGATCAGTGATAGTACTCTGGCATCCTGCTGCATGTCCTACCTTCACCGTATCGTTCCCTCTAGGTGAGCGAATACACACTGGATGTTTCATTCCTTTAGGCATAACAGCCTTCATCTTGATGGGATAACCTGTAGCTTTGCTGTTAGACGACAGTGATGACTTTTCTCCGTTGCACACTCGTTCCATCATAATCTTCCCAGTTGTGGCGTTCATTAACTGAGCAGACGTAAACTGGAATGCATGATGCAAAACAAATAGCCTGTGAGGTGTTCATGAGGGTTATGTACAAGGTAGGCTGCTTGGTAGATTTAGGCATGACAGAACACACGCAGCAGTCAGTCTTGTTATGCTGCAGGGCTACAGCCCTTGCATACGTTTCCCATAGGTTGTCAACATGGTGGTTTGGGATATTACCCAGCCAAATCTTCATGGCAGCGGAGTGGATGAACCTCTTTCCTCTCTCACTCAGCGGATCTAGACTGAAACAGATAATGCACACAACAGCCACAACGCAAAAGAAGCCCCATCTCCATGGGAACCCCATTTTTGCTAGGTTAGCAGAGATTTTAATTTTACCCAGGACAGTTGGTTTCAGTTCACCGTCGTTGAGACGAGTGGCCCTAAAAAAAACAAACCCCTTTGTAGTCGGACTTCCCCACTGTTCCAACCTTTAGGTATTTAACACTCTCTGTAACTTACAGTGGCTGAAGTGAATCTGGGATGGTCTTTCAGCAATCTTCACAGCTGTTAGCGTGGTCAGGAGCACTTGGAATGGTCCTTCCCACCTTGGGCTCGCCCAGTCCTTCCTTCTAATGACTTTGATGAACACCCAGTCCCCTGGTCTCACTGCTTGTGGATCCTGTGGAGAAAAAGGTTCTTCTGGCAGTGAATTTGCATTGGACACTTCTTTAGACTGCAACATTTCTCTCGTGTGGTCTGCTAGTGTCTTTTCTTCCTCCTTAGGTGGCATCTGTATTGTGAACAGCGGTAATTTGTATGGTCTGCCATGTATTATTTCAAAAGGGGTCAAACCATTACTCGGAGTTACTCTCATGTACAGTTTTACTAGGTACAGGCACTCTGGCATGGTCTCTTTGTTTCTTCCATACACTTTTCAAGCCTGGATTTAACTGTCCCATTTGTTCTTTCCACAAGTCCTGCACTTTGTGGATGATGAGCACAGTGATTCTTTAAGGTTATTTGTAACCTGCTTGCGATTTGCTGAATCACCTGGTTCACAAAATGTGGACCATTGTCACTGTAAATTTTCTGTGGGATGCCAAAGTTTGGAACTACACCTTTGCATATTGATTTAGCTACTGTCAATGCATCTGCGTGCTTTGCTGGGATTATTTAAACCCATTTTGAAAATGTATCACTTCAAAAGGTTCCTTTGGTTCTGGAAACCTTCACTGTTCTGATCTAAAATTACCCTGAGGGTTATGTTTAATGCAGATTGTACAGGCTTTACAAAAAAAATTGTGTATGAATTAAATATATATGTTGTAAAGTGTTGCTGTATTATAGTTATCCCTCCTTTTTGAGACATGGCAAGGTCCATGGCTCAAAACAGCTGCTGCTTTGAATAAGCTTTTAGGGAGAACTGGTTTGTTACAAACTGTATAGACTCTTTCTAGATTGTTACCGTCTTCACCGTACCCCGTCTACGGTGAAACACCCTCGGTGGACCCATCTCTTTTTACCCAGTCAGGCGACCCCCACTTACTTATTACCCTGAGTGTAGGACGCATAAAACAGACAAGTATACTTTTAGTTATATTTTATCTACGTAAAGACAGAGAAACAGTTACAGTCACACCAGCGCTGATGGGCTCTTGATCGGCAAGAACCCCCGATTGCTCATCACACAAACATTATATAGGGATCTAGGTACACACCCATGCAAGGGCTGTACACATCCAAACTGTGACATCAGCAGAGAAACTGTGGTATCTGATAGATATGTGCCAATCTTTTGGGTCAGTGCTATCTAGGTGTGCCATGCAGTTCTGGGATAACCAGCTCGTTCCACTTGACCTCGTTGATATCCTAACAAGATCCACTGTTGCTCCATTTTTTTTACCCATATTTGTTTTTCTGCATTTGCCGCAATTTGCTGTCTGTTTAACAACCCTTCTAGATTCACATGATCTAGTCTTTTAGAATAGTAAGCTACAGGTTTTTAGCTTATCACCATGAGGCTGTGTAATGCCAGTTTGGAACGTGACGGACTGCATTTCCCATGATGCAATGTGGTCAAAATGGCCATCAACCCCCATCATGCAACACGGCCCAAAATGGCCACCGCCCCTAACGACGGTTGACAGATAACGTTGCTACTGAAAAGTTTTATAAGCGATGGACGCACTGCACTCATCCTTCTTCTTGGCGCTCCGCCAGTACGGGAAGGCACGCAGCTGTTTCACTTCGTTGGGATTTTCCCAACGTGCCACATGCTCGATTTCTCGCTGGACCGAGATTTACCGAAGCAACTTCATCCCTGCAATGCTGATGCAGGAGGTCGACTCTAAAAAGTACTTTTGAATTCCCTTTGATCAAAGACTGAGAGCCGTTATCTCCCGGTGATCGAAAGAGGACCACGCTTTTGTTTTGGCCGAACAAAGCGTCTGATGCCCAAAGAACGAGAAAGGCAAAGGGACTTCCCCTTTCCACCTGCGTCCGCCAAAGCGCATTCAGGACACCGCGGACTCGGAGTGCTATAGGACTTCCCTGAAGACAACACAAGTAAACGGGATTTTCCCCTTTTATTTCTCTTTTCACCCATAGGGTGGTATTATTTTAGTGCCTGGGCAGAAGTAGGAACTTAGTTAATTCCTGTTTACTCCAAGACGGAGTTTGTTTTAACTATTGAACATTTCCTGTTGTATGTGCATGCATTTTGTAAGTGATTTTGGCTGTGTTAATTTGCGGTTCTTATAAGTGGCTCCGCCGAGAGCCGATTTTTCCATCTTTTTCCCTCTCTCCTTGCTTTCTCCTTATCAGTTCAATCTCTTTGTTAAACCTCAGTTCGCCGTCTCCTCTCGAATTTCTCATTCAGACCGCCTCTTCAAGGTACCACCCCACATCAACGTAAGCGTTGGTTACGTCATTAAGACCTCCCCTTACGCATCACGCAAGGTGATGCGTAAGGGTCACGTGTCGTCATAGTCGCCATCTTGGAAGGGTGCAGCGTAGCTAAGCTGTTAGTTAGCTACAGCTTGTTAGAACGGTGAAGCGTCCATCCAGTTCCCAGAGCTTTTGTGTCTGTCAATGCTGCTACGTCAAGTGCCGAGGTTTTGAATGTGATGTTTAAACAACTGAGTTGAACTAAGATTTTGCTACCTCTTATTTTAATCAATTTTTGACTTGTTTATTTTCATATAATTTTGCATTTTTAGTTTGGTAGTGAGTAGAGTTTCCTAAGTTATTGAATTAGAATAATTACTGTAACAGGTGATTGTTTGGTTCAATAAATTACAACGTGTGGAATAGTAATTGTTTGTGTTCATTCCAATTCAGAGTTGCATTATCTTTCAGAATATAGAGTTAACCTACTTTTCGAGTTAACATCTGACATTAACACAGAGACATTATCATTGGATTGGTGATAAGGAATAAGGATTTAAACTCTAATTGCAGTTATATTGGGGTTCTCATAGCTTGCTGGATAAATCTCTTCGGTCAGGAGCTGATCGGATAATCTTGTTCCGGCATAAATGAGTTCATAACAGCTAAATAATAAATGCATTAGTGGTATTTAATCATTACAAGTTTAGAGCCTTATAATCACCACCATTTGAGTCATATTTTGTTATAGCTACTATTTGAGTTGGAATAACCTATTATTAAAATTATAACACCAAATTATAATTAATAATAATAATCATATTCAAACCGCTTCTGGCATAACAGCTGTAACAACACAGAGGTCATAAAACTAGCTTTACAGTCGACTGTTTGGATGAACGGTTTTTGATAATTTGGTAGAGCTAAGACAGTTGCTGAGATAAGCTTTGCTTTTAGCTCTGTGAATTGCTGTTCACTAGGGTCCACTGGATTGTGTCTGACATGGCCATTGGTGTGTCATAAATAAGATTTAAGAGAACCTGAGTTTTCTCTAAACAATGTGGAATCCAAGCTCTGCAGAACACAATCCTAAAAAGGACATCATTTGTTTTTTAGTAACTGGTTTTCCGCGCACTTGCTATCGCAGTTTTTCGCTCTTCCTGCATCTTTTTACCATCTTTTGAGATAACATGGCCTGTAACGGACTTGTGTCTGCACCCACTGTATTTTATCTTTGCAAACTTTGTTTCCTGTTTTAGCCAAAATGATGTAGCAGCTGCAGGGAGTCTGCTCTACAGTTTTCAGCTGTTTTAGACGCAACCAGAAGGTCATCCACGTACATTAACACTTGACTTCCATGCTTTAGATTACAGCTCTTCAAGCATGTTAAAATGGTCTCAGTGAAAATTGTAGGACTATCTGCAAATCCCTGTGCAGGCGTGTGTACGTATATTTTTTCCCCTCGAAAGTAAAAGCAAACCAAAATTGGGAATCTGGGCATGGTCTAATTATTTCTGCATCCAATACATTTTTATAACTGGTTTAATACCTTCCTGTTCTTCATGTTTTAGCAGGTACTGTTTTATCCACGGCCTGTACTTTGATTTAGGAACTATTTTAACTGGTTCTACTTTTGTCAATAATCCTACATCAGTTGGTCCTGTAGACCACAAAGCACATGGAATACCTTTTAAATAATTTTCATCAGATTCTGTCCTAACAGATTAATTGGGCAACTTGGTGACATTACTACAGGAGCATACAACCTTTTTTCCCCTGTTTGAGGGTCCTTTATTTCTAATGCTTTTGACATCCATTCTAGGGACGTTTGCTGATTTTACAAAAATGGGCATTTTAGATGCCTTTAGTCCTAGATTATTTTTAATGCATGTTTTACAGGCTCCTGTTTTGCATAAAAGAGTAACTGGCTGTCCATTAATTGTAAGCACTATGTATGGTTTTACTTTTAATGCATTTAATAGCTCCCATGCTTTGCACAAACAAATAGTTTTTAATGGCTTTGGAGCCCCATTTGCTCTAGCCCCTAGTCACGACTCATATGAAGAACCGCCCCTGCGGTCTCTTCCCCGTCCCCGCGGATGAGGTGCTTGTATCTGGTTGGGACATTCCCTAGACCAATGGTCATGTGACCCACAATTCCAGCATCCCCCATCTGTTTTTACTGATTTGGGCTGAAAGCCCCCTCGGTCGTTAGGACCACCCCTGCCTCCTCGGAAATCGACGCCGTATATATATATATATATATATATATATATATATATATATATATATATATATATATATATATATAGACGTGTGTACACCCACAAATACATACACATAGACATACACATTTTGTTTTTTTTCGATTTTTTTTTTCCTAGCACTTATTTTTAGCCGGCACACAACGTTTTGCCATTGATTCACCTTCAACACACCGTCTATTTTACACTTTTCCTTCCACTTCTCAAGGTATTTTAAAATACTTGGATCAATCTGATACATAAACTTTTCATCCCCTCTGGGATTTACCTTTCTACTCTGTCCTGAACCCATCCTATTTACTTTTGCGTTGTGTTTATCTACTGTTAAAGATTTAGTTTATATCGGCCTGCTCCTATTGAAGGCCCATCTTACCCCGGTTCCGGTTTTGGCAGTGAATGAGGAAAACATTGATCAAGAGGAAAACATTGTAATATGCATATTTAATTCATAGAAATTAAATATGAAGACAGAGTTTACATTACCAATCAAAATGATTTCACCGCGTGATGGAGAAGTTTGTCTGAAGTAAGTTTTGGACAAACACTCTTTTTATCAATTTTAGAGCTCCTCCTGCAAAGCTCAGGGGGAGGATAATTGACCCCCTCTCCTTCTGACCACACCCCCGGGGGCAATAAAACGCCCTGTTATTCTACCCAGCAACAGAGGGGAGACACTCCTTCTGTCTGACTAAGATATTTTCTTAACACTACCTTCCAGGACCTTAATCCTGTTTCTTTTTAATGTACCTTTCAGGACTTAAACCTGCTTTTCCTTAACTTCTACATCTAAGAGGGACTCAAACCTCTCGATTACCTTTTCGGGGAACTTTTAATCACCCGTAACCCTGAACGACGGACTTTAACCGGTCGTCTTACTTGCTTTGGTTGGTTTTCTCCCCGTCGAATCCCTTCAATCCCTCGCTGGCGAAAGGAATTAACCTGTGACGCTGGCCCAGCGAGGAAATTACCTCCCGGGACTTTCGTCAGGTCCTAGACTCTGACCACCAGTGGTTTTCAGCGCATTGCTCCTCTCGTCAGCGAGTCAATATGTTGGGATCTGGGTCACGAAACCAGCTGATAGGGTTATTATAAATAACTCCTTATTATCCTTTAAAGAAAACCACACAAACACAAGTTTAGGCTGTCCTGCAGGATAAGGCAGAGGGGCCAGGAGCGGAGGACCTGCTCCATCACAGTCATGGCTCATCTGCGCTGAACCACCTCTTTTTCTCTGCCTTTATTATCAAATTTCAAAAGAGGGACAGGAGAGGTCAAGAGTTTACAACATAGGGGCTGCTACACAAAGAGATGTAAGATTAACATGCATAGCTGGATATAGGCAAGACATACCTTATCTGGGAGAAGCTTCTGTTCTTCCTGTGTGAAGTTAAAACAATAGAACATTCTTGCAAGCCAGCTCTTTAAACAGACTAAATGCCTATAACTTAATAAATAGAAAATGATTACATTCACATTTCTCTAACAATGTGTGTGTGTGTGTGTGTGTGTGTGTGTGTGTGTGTGTGTGTGTGTGTGTGTGTGTGTGTGTGTGCGAATGGGTGACATGTTATCAACAGTGAGCTGGTGGAAGTGAAGAGCGAGAGTGCACATACAGGTGGCAGATAACCTGCTCACCCAAAGTACACTAACTCATTGAAACTACTATGTAGATCACTATAATAACTCATATAGGAGTATAATATGTTTTGGTGTCTGAGAGATAATTAACAAGCTCTCATTGGACCAGGTTCTCTGTGCTCTGCCGACCTGTCGGCCAGAACGTGTGAGTGCTGGAATAGCTGAGGGTTCAGTAGCAAATGAACCCCAAGAGCGTTCCTTGGGAACACTGTTGGAGGCAGGAAAAGGGAGCATACTGGCAAGCTACCCCCACAAAGATGCTGAACATCATCTGAGGGAGTTTTATGACTGGTGCGAAAAAATTAGGAACGACAAGGTTTTTGATGATGCAGAGGGGCCCCCACATATATATATATATACAGGGGTTGGACAATGAAACTGAAACACCTCTAATTTTAGTGTGGGAGGTTTCATGGCTAAATTGGACCAGCCTGGTGGCCAATCTTCATTAATTGCACAATGAACCAATAAGAGCAGAGTGTGAAGGTCCAATTAGCAGGGTAAGAGCACAGTTTTGCTCAAAATATTGCAATGCACACAACATTATGGGTGACATACCAGAGTTCAAAAGAGGACAAATTGTTGGTGCACGTCTTGCTGGCGCATCTGTGACCAAGACAGCAAGTCTTTGTGATGTATCAAGAGCCACGGTATCCAGGGTAATGTCAGCATACCACCAAGAAGGACGAACCACATCCAACAGGATTAACTGTGGACGCAAGAGGAAGCTGTCTGAAAGGGATGTTCGGGTCTTAACCCGGATTGTATCCAAAAAACATAAAACCACGGCTCCCCAAATAACGGCAGAATTAAATGTGCACCTCAACTCTCCTGTTTCAACCAAAACTGTCCGTCGGGAGCTCCACAGGGTCAATATCCACGGACGGGCTGCTATAGCCAAACCTTTAGTCACTCGCGCCAATGCCAAACGTCGGTTTCAATGGTGCAAGGAGCGCAAATCTTGGGCTGTGGACAATTTGAAACATGTATTGTGCTCTGATGAGTCCACCTTTACTGTTTTCCCCACATCTGGGAGAGTTACGGTGTGGAGAAGCCCCAAAGAAGCGTACCACCCAGACTGTTGAATGCCCAGAGTGAAGCATGGGGGTGGATCAGTGATGGTTTGGGCTGCCATATCATGGCATTCCCTTGGCCCCATACTTGTGCTAGATGGGCGCGTCACTGCCAAGGACTACCGACCCATTCTGGACGACCATGTGCATCCAATGGTTCAAACATTGTATCCTGAAGGAGGTGCCTTGTATCAGGATGACAATGCACCAATAAACACAGCAAGACTGGTGAAAGATTGGTTTGATGAACATGAAAGTGAAGTTGAACATCTCCCATGGGCTGCACAGTCACCAGATCTAAATATTATTGAGCCACTTTGGGGTGTTTTGGAGGAGCGAGTCAGGAAACATTTTCCTCCACCAGCATCACGTCGTGACCTGGCCACTATCCTGCAAGAACAATGGCTTAAAATCCCTCTAACCACTGTGCAGGACTTGTATATGTCATTCCCAAGACGAATTGATGCTGTATTGGCCGCAAAAGGAGGCTCTACACCATACTAATAAATTATCGTGGTCTAAAACCAGGTGTTTCAGTTTCGTTGTCCAACCCCTGTACACAGTGGCGTGCACAGACATTTTGGGGGGCAGGTGCTCAGGAGGGGGGGAGGGCACTTTTTAGCGCCCGTGGAACACTTAATTATAAAAAAAAATACACACGCATGTTGAATGAAATTTGACTTTTATTTGTAACATTCTCTAAACGTGAGTTTTCAATGGAAAAAAGTCACACCACCAACAGAACAGACTAAAGCGTACTACTTTAAAGCAGCATCCTCCTTGGTGCCATGTCTTTAAAGATGTTGATGACCTCGCTGTGGTTTACCTCAATGTCTTTTTCAATGGCAAGCAGAAGAAGGTCAGAGAGCCTTTCTTCTCCACACAGGCTTCTTAGTTTAGTTTGGATGATTTTCAGCTTGGAAAATGATCTTTCAACTGAAGCTGTTGTCACTGGTAATGTAGCATATATGACAAAGGCAGGAAAGATCAGCTGGCCATTGTTTTCCCTCAGTATTGAACATATTTCTTGTAGGTTCTTTGAAGTAAAGCTGGAGTGGAAGACCTTTAGTTCTGTCTTAAGCTGCTCCTCATCTTCTCCATAGAACTCACAGAGAATGTGCACAGCTTCCATGGCTTCTGTGTTTGGTGTGCCTACCCAGTTAGCATGTACAGTTAAGGGCTGGAATGACTCAATGATTCTTGATGTAGGGCTTCCAGTATTCTCCCCTTTGAATCTCCTGTTCATCTCCTCAGTCATAATATCCAGGAAGGTAAAGTACACGCTACTCCTGAAATATGCCTCCACTGACTCAAACTGTATGGGGTGCCAAATGTAAAATTTCAGATAAAATTCTATAGCTGATATATTTTGATTATTTAGCTCACTTTTCTCATATTTAACTCCCTTTTCTCACATTTAAGACAGAAATTCACAATAAACAAGATCTTATATGCAATTGTCAACAATATGTTTATAAAGTAAAACAAATAGTTAAATGTTAAATATAAATGTTAAATCTATATCTAAATGTTAAATCTATATCTAAATGTTAAATTTAAATCTAAATGTTAAATCTATATCTAAATGTTAAATTTAAATCTAAATGCTAAATCTATATCTAAATGTTAAATTTAAATCTAAATGCTAAATCTATATCTAAATGTTAAATTTAAATCTAAATGTTAAATCTATATCTAAATGTTAAATCTAAATCTAAATGTTAAATTTAAATCTAAATGTTAAATTTAAATCTAAATGTTAAATCTATATCTAAATGTTAAATTTAAATCTAAATGTTAAATCTATATCTAAATGTTAAATGTTAAATGTAAATGTTAAATCTATATCTAAATGCTAAATCTATATCTAAATGTTAAATCTATATCTAAATGTTAAATGTTAAATCTAAATGTTAAATCTATATCTAAATGTTAAATTTAAATCTAAATGCTAAATCTATATCTAAATGTTAAATTTAAATCTAAATGTTAAATCTATATCTAAATGTTAAATGTTATATCTAAAGGTTTCGAAAATATGCAAATTGACCACGCCCCGTATCGGGTTCTCGCCCACACCACCGACCTTGGATCAGCCATGAGATCCATCTGTGGAAGACACGGTAAACATGACGCACAGACGGCTGACAAGGCAACTTCCTATAACTATATAACTTTCTCTCTTTAACGGCAAAGTTTCTTGTTTTAATGAGAGACTTATCTTGCTTAAACGACATAATTTTCGTCTCATAACAACGCAACATAACCCGGCATCAGCTCGCGGGATATTTGACTGTCATGGAGAAGAGGAGAGACGGAGGGGCGCCTTTTATTACTTTTTAAGAAGTCGTCATTTTTCGGAGGAATGTATTTCTGCACTGAGGAGTGACAAGGTAAGTCATAAATATACAGCAAGTCCTCTACTTGAAATTTGACCAATTCGGCAGTTATTTATAGTTAACAACTCTGCTTTGGATACACTTGCATTACTGTAGTAGCTACAGTCTCTGGCTCTGTTTACACGGTGAAAACAGGTTTGCGTTGCCTTTGTACTCTCCATTTACACACTACAAGGTTTAACTGGTGCTTAGGGGGGGCTTTCAGCTATAGCTGTGGGTTTATTTACAACAGTTTGCAGCCGAAACAGTCCTCCGCCAGCCGCTGTTTTCTTCTTCTGGGCAATTTGACCCGGAGCTTTAAAAATCACAGCGCTACTATTGTGAATTTCTGTCTTAAATGTGAGAAAAGGGAGTTAAATATGAGAAAAGTGAGCTAAATAATCAAAATATATCAGCTATAGAATTTTATCTGAAATTTTACATTCGGCACCCCATAAAACTGAGCTCCTACTTGAGACACTGTTGGGTTGTGTTGGAAACGCACTGGCGCTTTCCGTTTCCTCTCTTGACCAGGCACCAGGCCAGCTGACAGCTTTGCTAGGGCCCGGGACAACGCAGTCTTTTTGCCACCCCCCCCCTCTCTACACCTGCCGCCACCACACACACACACACACACACACAAAGTCAACTTAACTGTATACCTCATGCCCTGGAAATCTCGGTATTTTATATTGGATATTTTCAACCCATCTATTGAATTTAGTGCACTAGTTGATTTTTTCTTCATCCGAGAACAGCAAGCACTGCAGTCAAAATATGGCCTTTTTTTACCTGCTGTATATTAGCCAGTCTCTAACAATTTTTTTCCCTTCCATTGCAGGAAGTAGAATATGTTAGATACTGTGGGAATTCTCTGCCCTCTGA